>JAWNOP010000045.1:0-106169 GCA_035045925.1 Drosophila atripex | reverse complement strand
CAGGGAGGAATAAAATGCAACTCGATGGACTCAATCGCGCAAAATTCAAAAAGCTTTCGTCGATGCTCATCGCTTATAAAAGTTGGAGCAGCTCCTTTAGCTCGCTTTCAGCTCCAACAAAATAGGTTTCATTGTCAGACCAAATGTACGGCTTTCGGTGAGTGCATATGAACCGTTTTAAAGCTTAAAAAAAGATGTGGATAGATTATAAGGTCTAAGTGCACGGCATTGGCAGCATAGCAAATGAAGACACTGACGTAACATTTTCATCTACCTTATACCTAAGTTACCTTTTAACTTCAGGCTAATAATATCTCTTTAACTCCAAAGACCTGGCAACCACTGACTCTTTGCTCCGAGAGATCAGGCTTGGTACGGAAGCATCGGATACATTTGTGCAATGCCTTCGTTATCGTTTTCCTCCCTCGATTGGCCAGTATTGGGATCGAATAACAGCTAACAGAGCACGAGGCCCCGTGTGTAGACTCCGCTCATGGAAATTAACAATTATAGCCCGAGTGACTGGATGGCTTCTAGGTAATATAATTGGATGACGACTATCAAAACTTTGTCACGCTAGCAGTGACACCCTTGTGAAAGATTCACTGTGAGAACTTGTGGACGTAATCGAGTACCCGCTGCAGCGCTGGAATCGAGTAAACGTACTTGAAAGCAGCTGTCACGACAACGTACGGAGATCGGATTAGCAGAACCCTTGCCCTTAGCTCCAGAGTGGATATTTCAGATGGAACCGTTGCTGGCCACTGATCTTGAAGTTCAAGAATAAACGCAGGACCATGGGACCACATGTTTTCATCAATTAACTTCTTAGAAGACGCGCCACGCGACAGGATGTCTGCCGGGTTCAAAGACGTAGGAACATATCGCCATTATATCGTTCTGGTCAACTCCTGGATTGTCGAAACCCGATTGGCGACGAAAATATTAAAGCTCTCCTCCCGAGTCCAGAAGAGCGCCACAGCAGAATCGCAGGAGCAGAAATAGTTCCCATCGTAGACTTCCAACTGAGCTACTTCCGACATAAGCCGAGCCAGCAATTCTGCTCCAGATAACTCCAGTTTCGGCACCGTATTAGTTTTTAGAAGTGCGAATCGGAACTTTGATACGACATAAATAAAAGCACAATAAGTGTTGATGCTGGTGTGACAAAACACATGAATCTCCAATTCAGACTGTGATGATAATGACCATCTGGGAATTCAACACGCTGCGCACACAAATTATCTCCCAATCGGAGTGAATAGCTTGAGGTAGACTTTCATTCCAGGACAACTTCTAACGGCATAGCATCTGAAGAAAGATTGCTTTCTTGCCTACGTATAGGCAAAGGATCCTCTATAGAGCCACCTCTGGAAATTAGGTCATCATCAAAGACTGGTCATCCTTTTCCAACTGATGCATTGCTCGAACTGATAAAAATAAGGCCGGATTTGTCCCAAAAGTGTCAGTATTCAATTTGAAAACCTGCAACTCTTCCTGGATTGAATGCAACGCGGATAGCTGTCCTCGGGGAAAACTCTGACGCATCGGTACACTTTGCAAATATCTCCTGTAATGCCTACTCGATGGAAACGGAACCTTAGAAGAATGTACTGCAGCTTTTGTTTGATAACTGGACCAGACATCAATACGGCATTCAACGAATACCCAGAGGTGGTGGAATCCGAACCCATCGAAAACAACCCTAAGCTTGGTTGTTGAACTGTCCTTCTTTAAAACACAGTAATGCGATAGAAAATACTTTCTGGCGTGTCGTACACTAGGCGGGAGACATATGCACCAAATCTAAATACTCATTTATGAACGCAGCAAATGGATTCTTCAATTGAGGTTGAAGGCAAAGCTTCCTTTCGAGGGAGAGAAATCACCGCACGGCTTGGGAGTGGGATTTACCTGGCAACTCAGAGCTGCCATTCAACGGAAGCCTCACAGAGTAGGCGCCTGACTCGAGCCAAGCAAAATGTTGCACGAAATGCGCCTCGCAATCCAATTCCTCCTTCGTCCATTTCGCAATGGGCTCGGCGCTGTCCTCGATTTCCCAACACTTACGGAGCAGACACTATAAGCGCTCATCTAGCTGACTTGCGCTCTTCACAACGTCCTTGCAGGCTGTGGCCTCAAACGATCTTCTCTTCTGATGTGAACCGCCCCCACACACCCCCCATCCAAGCCGGGTTTTCTGCAGTAATGGTAGGCTAGCTGAGTCCTGGATTTGCCCAATACAGAGCAGCTCATCAATTAAACTGGCTCTGATAAGCAAGTCGATACGTTGTGGTCGGAAAAACTTAGGATAGGCTAAAGTGCGGTTGGCCGGAAAATTCCAACTGGAGATATCCAAGCTGAAACTAGGCGTGGTAGCGACGACATCGTTGACAAGGGCCGAATATTCGGAGCAATGGGATAGTAGGAGCACATAGTAGGGATAGTAGAGAACCCGTCTGTCGCGAGGACAGTGTCGTCTATGCCAGACACTGCCATGTACGATTTGCGTCTACGAAGCTGCAGTTGACTAGCCAGTCAGGACGTATTCACGTGCAACTGCGATCCTGAATCTAATAGAGCTCGGAAAGTAACAAAAGCCCCAGTACAACTCCGAACAAAAATATTCTCTGTAGCCAATAAAGATATCTCACCGCTGCGACCCTGGGCAACTAGTCCATTAGCCGTGGATGGTGAAGCGCCTATTGGCTCGGCGCACTCGGCTGTGGCTGACTTAGACGTCACAACCCAGGGATGGCAGCTAGAAGTCTGTTACTCCAAAAAATACAGCAGGCTCCTCCCACAACTGCGACAATTAGCAGCGAGAAAGTCGTGCAGGTGATGGTTAGTTTGGAGCCATTTCCGGGACTAGGCGACAAAGACCGAGTCGCCTAGTCCCGCCAAAGCGGTTCTCAGGAGGCATTAACATACAGGCAGAGGAAGGTAAATTTGTAATGATAAAAGACGATCTACTGTTATTTGCGACTCGACGTCTTCCCACCTGAGTGCCGCCGATCTAAGATGATTATGATTGCAGCTCACGATTGTTGAAAAAATCGAGTGAAACTCAGCCCACTCCAAATATCCTCCGCTTAAAGTAGGATGAGGAAGAGGAGGCAAGGTTTAAAAACTCCGATTGAGCGCTGCGCCCGCCTGAATACTGGAAACTCTGTTGGAATGGGTGGAATGGGCAGCAAGTCGATTTCAGACAAGGTCCATCGCAAGTCGCTGCAGATCTCCGAAGTATCCAATTCTTCAAGGGTGGCCTTGAAGTCCTCAAAATTGGTGTTTAGCAAATAACCTAAAGCTTAATGGATCGAAATGTAAACTCATGTCATTTTATCGATCTACTCCTCACCAGGCTATGTACTTTCTCCATGGGACCACCTTAGAACGATTAACTCAGGTTAACGATCTGGGTTAAATTTACCGACCATATATCCACCATGGTTAATAAAGCAATGGGTGCGCTTGGTTTTATTGAAAGATGGTCAAAAGAATTTAATGACCCGTAAATAACAAAAACTTTATATACATCATTGGTCCCTTGTCGCCTTCATTGCACGACACTATCTACTAAATCCTTATAGCTAGCGGACTTGAAGTGCTCTGGAGTTTAATAAATGTAAGACATCTGGAAGATCTACCGCAGCTAGCTCAGCTTCGCTGTCACGAGGTAGTGAATGAGAAATTAATCAGTGAATCAGAAACTGATTATATATAAAAAGTGTACTCAGTATACGGTTCTTCTCGCACAGTGGAATAAATCGTGTTTGCCGCCAATAGGCACTTGCCAGAATTCTCGCCGATGGGTACTTCAACGAGGCTCCTTGACTAACACCACATCGTTAATTGCCAAGGCAGGGGCGGACGCATGCCATTTGGAGCGCTGCTGTAGAAGGCAATTCCTAAATACTCCATCGGGGCCAGAAAGACGGCTGTAGGAAAAAAACACGCTGCCAGCTGTCCATACGGTTGAAATTCAGCGTTGTGAAAAAATCGGCTGGCTTTAGGACATCAAGGTCTGCAAGGTCTTCTGAAAGAGACAATAAAGGCCGTGAGTTTATGACAGCACCAAAGAGACACAGTATAGCTATACAGCTATTCAAATACAAGAACTGAGGATGCAACGGCCCGATAAAAATGATGCTTTGCGATTTTGACAGCCGCTTCCCAGAGTCCACCAAAATGAGGAGATCAGGGAGGAATAAAATGCAACTCGATGGACTCAATCGCGCAAAATTCAAAAAGCTTTCGTCGATGCTCATCGCTTATAAAAGTTGGAGCAGCTCCTTTAGCTCGCTTTCAGCTCCAACAAAATAGGTTTCATTGTCAGACCAAATGTACGGCTTTCGGTGAGTGCATATGAACCGTTTTAAAGCTTAAAAAAAAAGATGTGGATAGATTATAAGGTCTAAGTGCACGGCATTGGCAGCATAGCAAATGAAGACACTGACGTAACATTTTCATCTACCTTATACCTAAGTTACCTTTTAACTTCAGGCTAATAATATCTCTTTAACTCCAAAGACCTGGCAACCACTGACTCTTTGCTCCGAGAGATCAGGCTTGGTACGGAAGCATCGGATACATTTGTGCAATGCCTTCGTTATCGTTTTCCTCCCTCGATTGGCCAGTATTGGGATCGAATAACAGCTAACAGAGCACGAGGCCCCGTGTGTAGACTCCGCTCATGGAAATTAACAATTATAGCCCGAGTGACTGGATGGCTTCTAGGTAGGTAGGATGACGACTATCAAAACTTTGTCACGCTAGCAGTGACACCCTTGTGAAAGATTCACTGTGAGAACTTGTGGACGTAATCGAGTACTGCAGCGCTGGAATCGAGTAAACGTACTTGAAAGCAGCTGTCACGACAACGTACGGAGATCGGATTAGCAGAACCCTTGCCCTTAGCTCCAGAGTGGATATTTCAGATGGAACCGTTGCTGGCCACTGATCTTGAAGTTCAAGAATAAACGCAGGACCATGGGACCACATGTTTTCATCAATTAACTTCTTAGAAGACGCGCCACGCGACAGGATGTCTGCCGGGTTCAAAGACGTAGGAACATATCGCCATTATATCGTTCTGGTCAACTCCTGGATTGTCGAAACCCGATTGGCGACGAAAATATTAAAGCTCTCCTCCCGAGTCCAGAAGAGCGCCACAGCAGAATCGCAGGAGCAGAAATAGTTCCCATCGTAGACTTCCAACTGAGCTACTTCCGACATAAGCCGACCCAGCAATTCTGCTCCAGATAACTCCAGTTTCGGCACCGTATTAGTTTTTAGAAGTGCGAATCGGAACTTTGATACGACATAAATAAAAGCACAATAAGTGTTGATGCTGGTGTGACAAAACCCATGAATCTCCACTTCAGACTGTGATGATAATGACCATCTGGGAATTCAACACGCTGCGCACACAAATTATCTCCCAATCGGAGTGAATAGCTTGAGGTAGACTTTCATTCCAGGACAACTTCTAACGGCATAGCATCTGAAGAAAGATTGCTTTCTTGCCTACGTATAGGCAAAGGATCCTCTATAGAGCCACCTCTGGAAATTAGGTCATCATCAAAGACTGGTCATCCTTTTCCAACTGATGCATTGCTCGAACTGATAAAAATAAGGCCGGATTTGTCCCAAAAGTGTCAGTATTCAATTTGAAAACCTGCAACTCTTCCTGGATTGAATGCAACGCAGATAGCTGTCCTCGGGGAAAACTCTGACGCATCGGTACACTTTGCAAATATCTCCTGTAATGCCTACTCGATGGAAACGGAACCTTAGAAGAATGTACTGCAGCTTTTGTTTGATAACTGGACCAGACATCAATACGGCATTCAACGAATACCCAGAGGTGGTGGAATCCGAACCATCGAAAACAACCCTAAGCTTGGTTGTTGAACTGTCCTTCTTTAAAACACAGTAATGCGATAGAAAATACTTTCTGGCGTGTCGTACACTAGGCGGGAGACATATGCACCAAATCTAAATACTCATTTATGAACGCAGCAAATGGATTCTTCAATTGAGGTTGAAGGCAAAGCTTCCTTTCGAGGGAGAGAAATCACCGCACGGCTTGGGAGTGGGATTTACCTGGCAACTCAGAGCTGCCATTCAACGGAAGCCTCACAGAGTAGGCGCCTGACTCGAGCCAAGCAAAATGTTGCACGAAATGCGCCTCGCAATCCAATTCCTCCTTCGTCCATTTCGCAATGGGCTCGGCGCTGTCCTCGATTTCCCAACACTTACGGAGCAGACACTATAAGCGCTCATCTAGCTGACTTGCGCTCTTCACAACGTCCTTGCAGGCTGTGGCCTCAAACGATCTTCTCTTCTGATGTGAACCGCCCCCACACACCCCCCATCCAAGCCGGGTTTTCTGCAGTAATGGTAGGCTAGCTGAGTCCTGGATTTGCCCAATACAGAGCAGCTCATCAATTAAACTGGCTCTGATAAGCAAGTCGATACGTTGTGGTCGGAAAAACTTAGGATAGGCTAAAGTGCGGTTGGCCGGAAAATTCCAACTGGAGATATCCAAGCTGAAACTAGGCGTGGTAGCGACGACATCGTTGACAAGGGCCGAATATTCGGAGCAATGGGATAGTAGGAGCACATAGTAGGGATAGTAGAGAACCCGTCTGTCGCGAGGACAGTGTCGTCTATGCCAGACACTGCCATGTACGATTTGCGTCTACGAAGCTGCAGTTGACTAGCCAGTCAGGACGTATTCACGTGCAACTGCGATCCTGAATCTAATAGAGCTCGGAAAGTAACAAAAGCCCCAGTACAACTCCGAACAAAAATATTCTCTGTAGCCAATAAAGATATCTCACCGCTGCGACCCTGGGCAACTAGTCCATTAGCCGTGGATGGTGAAGCGCCTATTGGCTCGGCGCACTCGGCTGTGGCTGACTTAGACGTCACAACCCAGGGATGGCAGCTAGAAGTCTGTAACTCCAAAAATACAGCAGGCTCCTCCCACAACTGCGACAATTAGCAGCGAGAAAGTCGTGCAGGTTAGTTAGTTTGGAGCCATTTCCGACAAAGACCGAGTCGCCTAGTCCCGCCAAAGCGGTTCTCAGGAGGCATTAACATACAGGCAGAGGAAGGTAAATTTGTAATGATAAAAGACGATCTACTGTTATTTGCGACTCGACGTCTTCCCACCTGAGTGCCGCCGATCTAAGATGATTATGATTGCAGCTCACGATTGTTGAAAAAATCGAGTGAAACTCAGCCCACTCCAAATATCCTCCGCTTAAAGTAGGATGAGGAAGAGGAGGCAAGGTTTAAAAACTCCGATTGAGCGCTGCGCCCGCCTGAATACTGGAAACTCTGTTGGAATGGGGTGGAATGGGCAGCAAGTCGATTTCAGACAAGGTCCATCGCAAGTCGCTGCAGATCTCCGAAGTATCCAATTCTTCAAGGGTGGCCTTGAAGTCCTCAAAATTGGTGTTTAGCAAATAACCTAAAGCTTAATGGATCGAAATGTAAACTCATGTCATTTTATCGATCTACTCCTCACCAGGCTATGTACTTTCTCCATGGGACCACCTTAGAACGATTAACTCAGGTTAACGATCTGGGTTAAATTTACCGACCATATATCCACCATGGTTAATAAAGCAATGGGTGCGCTTGGTTTTATTGAAAGATGGTCAAAAGAATTTAATGACCCGTAAATAACAAAAACTTTATATACATCATTGGTCCCTTGTCGCCTTCATTGCACGACACTATCTACTAAATCCTTATAGCTAGCGGACTTGAAGTGCTCTGGAGTTTAATAAAAGAAAGACATCTGGAATATCTACCGCAGCTAGCTCAACTTCGCTGTCACGAGGTAGTGAATGAGAAATTAATCAGTGAATCAGAAACTGATTATATATAAAAAGTGTACTCAGTATACGGTTCTTCTCGCACAGTGGAATAAATCGTGTTTGCCGCCAATAGGCACTTGCCAGAATTCTCGCCGATGGGTACTTCAACGAGGCTCCTTGACTAACACCACATCGTTAATTGCCAAGGCAGGGGCGGACGCATGCCATTTGGAGCGCTGCTGTAGAAGGCAATTCCTAAATACTCCATCGGGGCCAGAAAGACGGCTGTAGGAAAAAAACACGCTGCCAGCTGTCCATACGGTTGAAATTCAGCGTTGTGAAAAAAATCGGCTGGCTTTAGGACATCAAGGTCTGCAAGGTCTTCTGAAAGAGACAATAAAGGCCGTGAGTTTATGACAGCACCAAAGAGACACAGTATAGCTATACAGCTATTCAAATACAAGAACTGAGGATGCAACGGCCCGATAAAAATGATGCTTTGCGATTTTGACAGCCGCTTCCCAGAGTCCACCAAAATGAGGAGATCAGGGAGGAATAAAATGCAACTCGATGGACTCAATCGCGCAAAATTCAAAAAGCTTTCGTCGATGCTCATCGCTTATAAAAGTTGGAGCAGCTCCTTTAGCTCGCTTTCAGCTCCAACAAAATAGGTTTCATTGTCAGACCAAATGTACGGCTTTCGGTGAGTGCATATGAACCGTTTTAAAGTAAAAAAAGATGTGGATAGATTATAAGGTCTAAGTGCACGGCATTGGCAGCATAGCAAATGAAGACACTGACGTAACATTTTCATCTACCTTATACCTAAGTTACCTTTTAACTTCAGGCTAATAATATCTCTTTAACTCCAAAGACCTGGCAACCACTGACTCTTTGCTCCGAGAGATCAGGCTTGGTACGGAAGCATCGGATACATTTGTGCAATGCCTTCGTTATCGTTGTCCTCCCTCGATTGGCCAGTATTGGGATCGAATAACAGCTAACAGAGCACGAGGCCCCGTGTGTAGACTCCGCTCATGGAAATTAACAATTATAGCCCGAGTGACTGGATGGCTTCTAGGTAGGTAGGATGACGACTATCAAAACTTTGTCACGCTAGCAGTGACACCCTTGTGAAAGATTCACTGTGAGAACTTGTGGACGTAATCGAGTACCTGCAGCGCTGGAATCGAGTAAACGTACTTGAAAGCAGCTGTCACGACAACGTACGGAGATTGGATTAGCAGAACCCTTGCCCTTAGCTCCAGAGTGGATATTTCAGATGGAACCGTTGCTGGCCACTGATCTTGAAGTTCAAGAATAAACGCAGGACCATGGGACCACATGTTTTCATCAATTAACTTCTTAGAAGACGCGCCACGCGACAGGATGTCTGCCGGGTTCAAAGACGTAGGAACATATCGCCATTATATCGTTCTGGTCAACTCCTGGATTGTCGAAACCCGATTGGCGACGAAAATATTAAAGCTCTCCTCCCGAGTCCAGAAGAGCGCCACAGCAGAATCGCAGGAGCAGAAATAGTTCCCATCGTAGACTTCCAACTGAGCTACTTCCGACATAAGCCGACCCAGCAATTCTGCTCCAGATAACTCCAGTTTCGGCACCGTATTAGTTTTTAGAAGTGCGAATCGGAACTTTGATACGACATAAATAAAAGCACAATAAGTGTTGATGCTGGTGTGACAAAACCCATGAATCTCCACTTCAGACTGTGATGATAATGACCATCTGGGAATTCAACACGCTGCGCACACAAATTATCTCCCAATCGGAGTGAATAGCTTGAGGTAGACTTTCATTCCAGGACAACTTCTAACGGCATAGCATCTGAAGAAAGATTGCTTTCTTGCCTACGTATAGGCAAAGGATCCTCTATAGAGCCACCTCTGGAAATTAGGTCATCATCAAAGACTGGTCATCCTTTTCCAACTGATGCATTGCTCGAACTGATAAAAATAAGGCCGGATTTGTCCCAAAAGTGTCAGTATTCAATTTGAAAACCTGCAACTCTTCCTGGATTGAATGCAACGCAGATAGCTGTCCTCGGGGAAAACTCTGACGCATCGGTACACTTTGCAAATATCTCCTGTAATGCCTACTCGATGGAAACGGAACCTAGAAGAATGTACTGCAGCTTTTGTTTGATAACTGGACCAGACATCAATACGGCATTCAACGAATACCCAGAGGTGGTGGAATCCGAACCATCGAAAACAACCCTAAGCTTGGTTGTTGAACTGTCCTTCTTTAAAACACAGTAATGCGATAGAAAATACTTTCTGGCGTGTCGTACACTAGGCGGGAGACATATGCACCAAATCTAAATACTCATTTATGAACGCAGCAAATGGATTCTTCAATTGAGGTTGAAGGCAAAGCTTCCTTTCGAGGGAGAGAAATCACCGCACGGCTTGGGAGTGGGATTTACCTGGCAACTCAGAGCTGCCATTCAACGGAAGCCTCACAGAGTAGGCGCCTGACTCGAGCCAAGCAAAATGTTGCACGAAATGCGCCTCGCAATCCAATTCCTCCTTCGTCCATTTCGCAATGGGCTCGGCGCTGTCCTCGATTTCCCAACACTTACGGAGCAGACACTATAAGCGCTCATCTAGCTGACTTGCGCTCTTCACAACGTCCTTGCAGGCTGTGGCCTCAAACGATCTTCTCTTCTGATGTGAACCGCCCCCACACACCCCCATCCAAGCCGGGTTTTCTGCAGTAATGGTAGGCTAGCTGAGACCTGGATTTGCGCAATACAGAGCAGCTCATCAAATAAACTGGCTCTGATAAGCAAGTCGATACGTTGTGGTCGGAAAAACTTAGGATAGGCTAAAGTGCGGTTGGCCGGAAAATTCCAACTGGAGATATCCAAGCTGAAACTAGGCGTGGTAGCGACGACATCGTTGACAAGGGCCGAATATTCGGAGCAATGGGATAGTAGGAGCACATAGTAGGGATAGTAGAGAACCCGTCTGTCGCGAGGACAGTGTCGTCTATGCCAGACACTGCCATGTACGATTTGCGTCTACGAAGCTGCAGTTGACTAGCCAGTCAGGACGTATTCACGTGCAACTGCGATCCTGAATCTAATAGAGCTCGGAAAGTAACAAAAGCCCCAGTACAACTCCGAACAAAAATATTCTCTGTAGCCAATAAAGATATCTCACCGCTGCGACCCTGGGCAACTAGTCCATTAGCCGTGGATGGTGAAGCGCCTATTGGCTCGGCGCACTCGGCTGTGGCTGACTTAGACGTCACAACCCAGGGATGGCAGCTAGAAGTCTGTAACTCCAAAAAATACAGCAGGCTCCTCCCACAACTGCGACAATTAGCAGCGAGAAAGTCGTGCAGGTTAGTTAGTTTGGAGCCATTTCCGACAAAGACCGAGTCGCCTAGTCCCGCCAAAGCGGTTCTCAGGAGGCATTAACATACAGGCAGAGGAAGGTAAATTTGTAATGATAAAAGACGATCTACTGTTATTTGCGACTCGACGTCTTCCCACCTGAGTGCCGCCGATCTAAGATGATTATGATTGCAGCTCACGATTGTTGAAAAAATCGAGTGAAACTCAGCCCACTCCAAATATCCTCCGCTTAAAGTAGGATGAGGAAGAGGAGGCAAGGTTTAAAAACTCCGATTGAGCGCTGCGCCCGCCTGAATACTGGAAACTCTGTTGGAATGGGTGGAATGGGCAGGCCAACGATCTTCGATTTCAGACAAGGTCCATCGCAAGTCGCTGCAGATCTCCGAAGTATCCAATTCTTCAAGGGTGGCCTTGAAGTCCTCAAAATTGGTGTTTAGCAAATAACCTAAAGCTTAATGGATCGAAATGTAAACTCATGTCATTTTATCGATCTACTCCTCACCAGGCTATGTACTTTCTCCATGGGACCACCTTAGAACGATTAACTCAGGTTAACGATCTGGGTTAAATTTACCGACCATATATCCACCATGGTTAATAAAGCAATGGGTGCGCTTGGTTTTATTGAAAGATGGTCAAAAGAATTTAATGACCCGTAAATAACAAAAACTTTATATACATCATTGGTCCCTTGTCGCCTTCATTGCACGACACTATCTACTAAATCCTTATAGCTAGCGGACTTGAAGTGCTCTGGAGTTTAATAAATGTAAGACATCTGGAAGATCTACCGCAGCTAGCTCAGCTTCGCTGTCACGAGGTAGTGAATGAGAAATTAATCAGTGAATCAGAAACTGATTATATATAAAAAGTGTACTCAGTATACGGTTCTTCTCGCACAGTGGAATAAATCGTGTTTGCCGCCAATAGGCACTTGCCAGAATTCTCGCCGATGGGTACTTCAACGAGGCTCCTTGACTAACACCACATCGTTAATTGCCAAGGCAGGGGCGGACGCATGCCATTTGGAGCGCTGCTGTAGAAGGCAATTCCTAAATACTCCATCGGGGCCAGAAAGACGGCTGTAGGAAAAAAACACGCTGCCAGCTGTCCATACGGTTGAAATTCAGCGTTGTGAAAAAAATCGGCTGGCTTTAGGACATCAAGGTCTGCAAGGTCTTCTGAAAGAGACAATAAAGGCCGTGAGTTTATGACAGCACCAAAGAGACACAGTATAGCTATACAGCTATTCAAATACAAGAACTGAGGATGCAACGGCCCGATAAAAATGATGCTTTGCGATTTTGACAGCCGCTTCCCAGAGTCCACCAAAATGAGGAGATCAGGGAGGAATAAAATGCAACTCGATGGACTCAATCGCGCAAAAATTCAAAAAGCTTTCGTCGATGCTCATCGCTTATAAAAGTTGGAGCAGCTCCTTTAGCTCGCTTTCAGCTCCAACAAAATAGGTTTCATTGTCAGACCAAATGTACGGCTTTCGGTGAGTGCATATGAACCGTTTTAAAGCTTAAAAAAAAAGATGTGGATAGATTATAAGGTCTAAGTGCACGGCATTGGCAGCATAGCAAATGAAGACACTGACGTAACATTTTCATCTACCTTATACCTAAGTTACCTTTTAACTTCAGGCTAATAATATCTCTTTAACTCCAAAGACCTGGCAACCACTGACTCTTTGCTCCGAGAGATCAGACTTGGTACGGAAGCATCGGATACATTTGTGCAATGCCTTCGTTATCGTTTTCCTCCCTCGATTGGCCAGTATTGGGATCGAATAACAGCTAACAGAGCACGAGGCCCCGTGTGTAGACTCCGCTCATGGAAATTAACAATTATAGCCCGAGTGACTGGATGGCTTCTAGGTAGGTAGGATGACGACTATCAAAACTTTGTCACGCTAGCAGTGACACCCTTGTGAAAGATTCACTGTGAGAACTTGTGGACGTAATCGAGTACCCGCTGCAGCGCTGGAATCGAGTAAACGTACTTGAAAGCAGCTGTCACGACAACGTACGGAGATTGGATTAGCAGAACCCTTGCCCTTAGCTCCAGAGTGGATATTTCAGATGGAACCGTTGCTGGCCACTGATCTTGAAGTTCAAGAATAAACGCAGGACCATGGGACCACATGTTTTCATCAATTAACTTCTTAGAAGACGCGCCACGCGACAGGATGTCTGCCGGGTTCAAAGACGTAGGAACATATCGCCATTATATCGTTCTGGTCAACTCCTGGATTGTCGAAACCCGATTGGCGACGAAAATATTAAAGCTCTCCTCCCGAGTCCAGAAGAGCGCCACAGCAGAATCGCAGGAGCAGAAATAGTTCCCATCGTAGACTTCCAACTGAGCTACTTCCGACATAAGCCGACCCAGCAATTCTGCTCCAGATAACTCCAGTTTCGGCACCGTATTAGTTTTTAGAAGTGCGAATCGGAACTTTGATACGACATAAATAAAAGCACAATAAGTGTTGATGCTGGTGTGACAAAACCCATGAATCTCCACTTCAGACTGTGATGATAATGACCATCTGGGAATTCAACACGCTGCGCACACAAATTATCTCCCAATCGGAGTGAATAGCTTGAGGTAGACTTTCATTCCAGGACAACTTCTAACGGCATAGCATCTGAAGAAAGATCTTTGCCTACGTATAGGCAAAGGAACCTCTATAGAGCCACCTTTGGAAAATAGGTCATCAACAAAGACTGGTCATCCTTTTCCAACTGATGCATTGCTCGAACTGATAAAAATAAGGCCGGATTTGTCCCAAAAGTGTCAGTATTCAATTTGAAAACCTGCAACTCTTCCTGGATTGAATGCAACTCTGACGCATTGGCACACTTTGCAAATATCTCCTGTAATGCCTACTCGATGGAAACGGAACCTTAGAAGAATGTACTGCAGCTTTTGTTTGATAACTGGACCAGACATCAATACGGCATTCAACGAATACCCAGAGGTGGTGGAATCCGAACCATCGAAAACAACCCTAAGCTTGGTTGTTGAACTGTCCTTCTTTAAAACACAGTAATGCGATAGAAAATACTTTCTGGCGTGTCGTACACTAGGCGGGAGACATATGCACCAAATCTAAATACTCATTTATGAACGCAGCAAATGGATTCTTCAATTGAGGTTGAAGGCAAAGCTTCCTTTCGAGGGAGAGAAATCACCGCACGGCTTGGGAGTGGGATTTACCTGGCAACTCAGAGCTGCCATTCAACGGAAGCCTCACAGAGTAGGCGCCTGACTCGAGCCAAGCAAAATGTTGCACGAAATGCGCCTCGCAATCCAATTCCTCCTTCGTCCATTTCGCAATGGGCTCGGCGCTGTCCTCGATTTCCCAACACTTACGGAGCAGACACTATAAGCGCTCATCTAGCTGACTTGCGCTCTTCACAACGTCCTTGCAGGCTGTGGCCTCAAACGATCTTCTCTTCTGATGTGAACCGCCCCCACACACCCCCCATCCAAGCCGGGTTTTCTGCAGTAATGGTAGGCTAGCTGAGTCCTGGATTTGCCCAATACAGAGCAGCTCATCAAATAAACTGGCTCTGATAAGCAAGTCGATACGTTGTGGTCGGAAAAACTTAGGATAGGCTAAAGTGCGGTTGGCCGGAAAATTCCAACTGGAGATATCCAAGCTGAAACTAGGCGTGGTAGCGACGACATCGTTGACAAGGGCCGAATATTCGGAGCAATGGGATAGTAGGAGCACATAGTAGGGATAGTAGAGAACCCGTCTGTCGCGAGGACAGTGTCGTCTATGCCAGACACTGCCATGTACGATTTGCGTCTACGAAGCTGCAGTTGACTAGCCAGTCAGGACGTATTCACGTGCAACTGCGATCCTGAATCTAATAGAGCTCGGAAAGTAACAAAAGCCCCAGTACAACTCCGAACAAAAATATTCTCTGTAGCCAATAAAGATATCTCACCGCTGCGACCCTGGGCAACTAGTCCATTAGCCGTGGATGGTGAAGCGCCTATTGGCTCGGCGCACTCGGCTGTGGCTGACGTAGACGTCACAACCCAGGGATGGCAGCTAGAAGTCTGTAACTCCAAAAAATACAGCTGGCTCCTCCCACAACTGCGACAATTAGCAGCGAGAAAGTCGTGCAGGTTATGGTTAGTTTGGAGCCATTTCCGACAAAGACCGAGTCGCCTAGTCCCGCCAAAGCGGTTCTCAGGGGGCATTAACATACAGGCAGAGGAAGGTGAATTTGTAATGATAAAAGACGATCACTGTTATTTGCGACTCGACGTCTTCCCACCTGAGTGCCGCCGATCTAAGATGATTATGATTGCAGCTCACGATTGTTGAAAAAATCGAGTGAAACTCAGCCCACTCCAAATATCCTCCGCTTAAAGTAGGATGAGGAAGAGGAGGCAAGGTTTAAAAACTCCGATTGAGCGCTGCGCCCGCCTGAATACTGGAAACTCTGTTGGAATGGGTGGAATGGGCAGCAAGTCGATTTCAGACAAGGTCCATCGCAAGTCGCTGCAGATCTCCGAAGTATCCAATTCTTCAAGGGTGGCCTTGAAGTCCTCAAAATTGGTGTTTAGCAAATAACCTAAAGCTTAATGGATCGAAATGTAAACTCATGTCATTTTATCGATCTACTCCTCACCAGGCTATGTACTTTCTCCATGGGACCACCTTAGAACGATTAACTCAGGTTAACGATCTGGGTTAAATTTACCGACCATATATCCACCATGGTTAATAAAGCAATGGGTGCGCTTGGTGTTATTGAAAGATGGTCAAAAGAATTTAATGACCCGTAAATAACATAAACTTTATATACATCATTGGCTCGTCCGAGTCTTGCGTATGGATCGTGTGTCTGGCAATAAATTCAAAATTTAGATTGAGAAGATTTGTATGCTTAACAACTAACAATAAAATTTAATAAATTCTTTTAAATTTTTTTAAATTCTTTTAAAAATAAATAAAATAAAGACTTTTAAAAATATGGTTGCTAATCCAGATTGCGTTACAGTATCGTCTTTTTTAATGACGTGGCGAGCTAAAATACCTTATTATTCTTTAACTGGTATTTTTCATAACTATCATAACATATAATATTTTCAATTTGTGCACGATGGAAATTTATGAAATTTTTTATAAAACTTGATTGTAAAAATTTATTACAAAAATTAAGCTGACGCCATTTTTATGTTAATTTTTAAAATAAAAATATGCTTAGGGTATCTTAGAAACTACTTAAACTCTTCCCACCCTCCCCCCTCCCCCCTCCTCCTCCCCCCCCCCCCCATCCAACCCACCACATACCCTTATATTTTCCCCTAACAAAACCCACCCAACCCCCCCCCTCCCCCCAAAACCACCACAAATTTTTCCCCTTTACCCCAAAATTTTATTTCTTACTTTTAAGTTAACTATCTTAACCAAGTTTTGAAACGAAACTATTTCTACCTGAACCAGAAAGAAAAGCTAATTTCGGGCGAAGCCGAATTTGATATACTCTTTCAGTTAAGTAGAAACTTATTTTATTAGTAATATATCGGATCGTATACAATGGGCCGATCCTTATAAGCATTTCACTATCAAAAAATTTTTCTAATACAAATTTTGGAAACAGCCACAAATATCCCTAAAGTAAGCAAAGTTTTTTCATTTTTGATCGTTCAGTTATATGGCGGCTATAGGATATAGTCTACCGATCCTTATGATTTGGCAGATGGAATTAATTTGTCCAAAGTTGAATCCATAGAAAGAACCAAAGTTATGGCATTTCCGACCAATTTGTTATATGGCAGCTTTGGGATATAGGCAACCTATATCCTATTTCAACTTTAGTCTGTACTTTGAGATTAAGTGGATCGTTTAGTTTCATGGATTGGCCCGTATTAAAGAGGTTCGATTGCTGGATGTTTCTTAGCCTGATTGCCGATGCCTTTGCTTGCTCTATTGCAGCTGGTCCTGGTAAGCTAATGATTTATACATTTAGGGTATGCATTTAGGGCTTCGTTTTGGGTGGATCGGAGTGCACCGCTGATGCATAGTGCTGCGCAAGGACGTTCTTTTAAGGGCTGTCCAACATACAGCACTTCATACAGTGGCTACGGGAGACTTTTATACTTTTTTTACCTGTCGGTCAAAGTCTCGGTGGATTTGCCATGCCATGCGTTGGAGATCTGGGTGGGGTTGATCTTAGGTATGACTCTTTCTAGCGTCTTAACCTGGAAGGATGAGAGACTGATAGGTCTGTAATATTTTGGAGTCGTATGTGATGGCTTGCCCGTTTTGGGTATGAATACGATACGCGAGACGAGCCACTGTTGTGGTATTCTGCATAGGGCAAGGAATCTGCTAAAGACATTTAGGAGCCACTTCGTGGCCATGCCTCTTGCTTGTTGGATTTGTGCCAACAAGTGGTTTTGTGCCAAGACTGGTATTATCTCTTCAGGACTTGCCGATTTATAGGGGTTTGCACAGTATAGGGTTTTCTGGTCAATGTCCAGGAGTGCAACCTGGAAAGTAGGTTTCTAGCAGTGTGGCTAGAGATCCCTTACTTGTATGTATTGATCGAAATGTTCTTTTTCTTTTTTGAGATTGCCTAGAGTTGTGGCTGATTGGGATAGAATTTTACTAAGCCTTGCAGCTTGGGCTGTATATTTAATTATGTTTGAGAGGATTTGGTAGTACTTGAACCAGATGGTTGTTTATGGTTTTGAAAAACTTCCATTTTCTATGGTTTTAAAGTAAATATACCTATGTATGCAACCTATGTACCTTTGGTCGAAGAAGGAGTGTTTTTTAGGACCTTCCAGAGAGTTACGTGGCTAAGTATCTGTTTCGATGCATGCGTGATCTCAATGGATCCTCAGCGATTTGCAATTATAAAGGTGGGGTCATCTCCTTTATTGCAAACGAAAAGTTTTGACCTAAGAATAAAATTGAAGAGACTCATCGCGGACGTTTGTGTCACAACCTATAAGGAGGCCTGTGTTGAGCCTTTCGCTGTCCTGTGATTGCTTTTCTACTAGCTCGTCGGGGGGTTCCGGCCTCCCATAGGCCATGTGGGAGGACAGTATCCAGATTGGAGTCGTCTGGGACTCCACGGCAGCTGCCGCGACGTCTGCGTTGCTGGAGGAAAAATATGCTAAAGTGTTTTTTAGCTAAGATGCGTTCTCTGATTTTACCTTCAGTGATAGCTACTAGTAGCTTGTACTCCCTGGTCGCTGGTCCAGAAACCCCTCCACCCCCCCTCCAACCCCTCCATAGGATATATCGGATCCATCCTCGGCTAGATGGAGCAGAAGTGCAGATAGGCTACCTTACAATATAGGAGGCATATCTGCAGAACCCGTAAGGACATCTGACAGCTCTCCCTTCATCATTGTGATCTCCGCCTCTTCATCATCGGAGATATCTTCGTTCATATCTAAGACCAGTTCCTCCTGAGTACTGACTTGATTTTCTCTATCGCTCGAGTCCGACCTGTAAACCTTTATGGTTACGGAGCTAAAACCGAGGATTATATAAGGACCACCTGTTTTGTCGGTCCTTCCATCTCTTCCTCCTTTGCCACACGCCAGTCAGTCGTCGGAAGGTGTGGGTTACACCTCTGCAGAAGTCCTTACCTTCTGGCTTGGCTCCTTTATAGAGGCCGGGATAGATCATTGGTCTGGGCCTACAAGGGACGTCTCGCCATCTTAGCGCAAATCTACCTCCGTCTTGTATAACTCTGCGAACCTCTCGCATCACAGGCTTTAACTTTTACGCTTCGCGGAACCACCCCACGTCTTTGCACACAAGAGGTGGGCCTGGTTTCCTGGCCAGGAGCTCAAAACATTGTCTTGCAATGGGAGAGAAGGCCGTTCGCTTAACTGAGAAGGCCTTTCGCTATCCGCAACCTGCATCCCGTTCGGAAGCCCTAAGCTAGGCATCCTAGAAGTCATCTCACAAACTCTTTGGACCGAATATTATTTGGGTTTAATATATAGACTTTTGGTCTGAAAAAAAGTGAAAGAAATATTAAAACTATATTACAAAAATAAATATTTTTTTTTTTATTATAGCTTTGCTTTTATTTATTGAATCTACTCTTAATTTTGAGAGTAACAATAAGTTGTCGAATCTTAACATTAAAATTTAACTAACAGTATACTAAGACTGCATTCTGGTTGCGCGTCCCTCAGGTCGGTCCCTGGGTGGGTAAGTCATTGCGACGAAGGCGTGATTGTTTGCTCAACCTTGTTAGACCTCTCGCCAGGTGGTTAGGGTGCACCGAAAGCTTGGTTAAGTACTTTACTTTCTGTTCTGCGATCGCTTCTTTGACTGGTAGAATGTTTAAGTCGCGGTGTATGTTTTCGTTGCGAACGTACCACGGTGCCCCGGTGATTGTTCTCAAGATCTTCGACTGAACTCTTTGAACTATGTCAATGTTGCTGGCGTTCCCCCATAACTGGGAGCCGTACATTCATATAGGTTTCAGTACCGAGTTGTACAGCAGGACTTTATATTCAAGGCTAAGAGGTGACCGAGCATTGATAAGCCAATGAAGGCCGCTGACTTTTAGCTTTAGGTGAGTTCTTTTGGCTTCAATGTGCCGGCGCCATGTGAGTCTTCTGTCGAGATGTACTCCTAGGTATGTTACTTCGTTTGCTTGTGGGAGTAGAGTGTTGTTTAATGTTATCATGTAACATGCTTGCATTTTAGTTCGTTCTCTTTAATTCGCCAATCTGACAGCCATTTTTCGACATCGACCATATGAAGAGCTAGCTGCGCAGTTGCTTCAATCGGGCATTTTGAGCGGCTAAGAATAGCTGTGTCATCGGCAAACGTGGATGTTGTTAGACGTGTGCTTGTCGGGATATCTGCTGTGTAGAGGACATATAATATTGGCCCTAGCACGCTGCCTTGAGGAACTCCAGCTCCAACAGTGTAATCATCGGATATAGCGGTGTTGCACCTCACGACAAATTTTCTGTCGTGAAGGTAAGACTCTAAAATCTTGTGGATGCTGTAGGGGAGCATTGTCTTGATCTTGTACATTCTAGCCAGACTCTATCGAATGCATGAGAGACATCTAAAAATATGGCAGTACAGTACTCTCGTTTTTCGAACGCGTTCCGAATTTTGGATGTTATCTGGTTGACCTGCTCAATTGTTCCATGCTTTTCACGAAACCCAAATTGGTGTGACGGGATGTCTTCCTGGATTCTCAGGTATGTGTTTATCCGAGTCATTGGGCATTTATCAAAGAGTTTAGATAGGCAAGAGAGTAGGCTTATAGGTCTATACGACGTGGGGATAGTGTGGTCTTTTCCCGGCTTTGCTATCATTATTATAATTGACTTTTTCCATCTCACTGGAAAGTGGCCAAGTTTTGCGATGGCATTAAATAGCTGGGTGAGAGTGCAAATGGCGCCGTATGGGAGCTCAATGATCATTTTGGGAGTTATGAGGTCGCAGCCCGGGGATTTTTTCGGATTCAATTGTCGTTTGATGATGTTAACGATTTCGTTTGGGCGAAACTCAATCGGCTCATGTTGAGGCTGGGGCTCATCTGATAAAGTCGGCAAAGTAAACGCATTGGTGGCAGGATTTGGTTGGAAGACATTTTTAAGGTGTTTGGCAAACGTGCTGGCTCTGTCTGCGTCGCTGCGCGCCCACCCGCCTGTGGAATTTCTAATAGGTATCACGGTTTCTTTCGGTGAGCTCAAAGTTGGGTGAGCTCTCCATAGTGAGTGTTTTGTACTGTTAATTGATAGAGCAATTGCTCTATGTAGCGGCGGTGGACATACGTTTCTTCTTGCTGTAGAGCTTGATCAAGTTGACGTGAGAGGCATGTTTGAAGCGTTGCTTAGCAGATGGCGATCTGTGACATTTCCATTCTCGACGTAAGCGTTGCTTTTCGAGGACGAGCTGTTCGATTTGTTGATTTGTCTTCTTTTGAATGCATTGTGTGTTTATAGTTTGAGGTGTTGAAACTCGAGCTGCAGAGACGAGTACAGACTCCAGCGAATTAACAAAACTGTCTACGTTGGCTTCGTCGCTGAGGTGGGGACTCAGCTCAATGTGTGAGCTGATGTACTTCCTGTACTTAACCCAATTGGTTTTATGTGAGGTCAGTTTTGATGATTGATCCCATGTTCCTGGGTGTTGGAGTAGAGTAAAAAGGACAGGCGAGTGATCAGATGAAAGATCCGAAAGGCATTCGGCCCCTATCCGATTTTTAGGAATGATTTTGGTAATCGCAAAGTCAATTAAATCAGGAAGTTTCATTTGGGTCTGCCGGCCAGTAAGTTGGTGTGCCAGAAGAAACATAGTCTAGCTTGTTCTTAGCTTTGATAATTGCATTATAGAGCTGCTTTCCTTTTGGGGTCACGAGACGAGATCCCCAGTGTGTGTGCTTGGCATTGTAGTCTCCTGCTGCTATGAAGTGGTCTCCTAGTGAGTTGAAAAACTGAATAAACTCATCTTCGGCTATGGTGAAGTGTGGGGGGCAGTATACGGCAGCTAGAGTTAATTGCTTGCCAGTAATTAGGTGTATATTTATTGATGTGGCCTGTAGGTAGTTTTTTGCAAATTTCGTATGATAATGGTGCTTAATACGGCTTCTGATTAAAATTCCAAGTTCGTAAGATGTTCGTAAGATGTGTTTCTGAAAGCAGCATTACATCGATTTGATTGTCTAGTAAGGATTGCGCTAACTCGAGTTTATGCTGCGAAACGTCGTTAGCGTTCCACGTAGATATTCGTAGGGAAGTCATTATTTGGATTGTTGTGAAACCAGCATTTGTATTAATAGATTTGGTTTCGATTAGATCTCATAGTTGTACGCATAAACGACATAACTCCGTAAGGCTTTGTGGTAGACTGCATATCATAGCTTCAAGTTACTTTTTGGCTGCTCCGGAGGTTGATGCTCTGAGCCGTGTTCAGTTCTTGGTGTGCTGATTGCGGGAGTGAGCTTTTTGAGGCTGGGGTAGCCAGTCCTGATTTTAAAGCGTTTGCGTATGTGACATTTTTGTCAGAGTTTATGGGTCCTAGTGAGGATCTGGCTGCAGTCGAGAAGAAGTCTACAGGGTTTGTCCTGGAGGCTATGAGCTGATTATTTTGGGTGCGGGCAGTAAATCCCCTCTGGTGGATGCGACTTTTCAGCTCCTTATAAACTGGGCAACCTCTATAGTTAGCAGTGTGATTTGCTCGCTGAGCAGCGTGCGGAGTCATGAAGCTCACCACAAACTACACAAACTGGGCGCAGTTTACAGTAAGACCTTGTATGGCCATATTCTTGGCAGTTCGCACATTGCACCGGGCCATTGCGTTTGTGCGGCTCCTCAACTGTAATTCTTGGGCAAACTACCCCTATACCGTGATAAAAAGTCGTCCATATATGACCACATGAAAATCAAAACACATACTTACTTCTTATATTAGCTGATCGCCCCTAATCAGCGTCATTTCCAGTCGGCACCCTCAGGGAGTGTTCAGAAAGAGGATAAGAGGTTTTGTGCCAACAGTTGCGAAGGGCGCCTAGCGGTGAAAAGAAAAGGAGCTGGAAATTTTTTGTCAGTGGCAAAGCATCATCTACAAGTGAAAAAATTGTTTAGGAATTTGTGTCGGAGTGGGTTTGCAGCCAATGACGTGGCGCCATCCGCAAGTGAAAAGATAAACTAAAAATTGTTTATGTAATGCTATGAATTTGCACCATTTCTTCACAGCCATCACCATGGGTTGCTCTACTTATCGAACTATATCTGGAGTAAGCGACTTTTCCCAATATAAACGTTATATCAATAGTTGCGTTATCTCAAAAACTATCTCCACATAGAATAAAATTAGGATCGTTTAAGCCAATTTTGAAAAAAATAAAGTTTTAGCCCGTTTTTTTTGTTTCACTTTATTTCTTTTTTCCATAAGAATTAGACATTTGATATTAAAGAAAGTGAAAAAATATTTTTTTAAAACCTTTCTAACGAAATATAGCATGTGAAGTTAGCTTCGTTGGTTGTAAAGTTATGTTTTTGTTACATTTAAAAGTTTTCGATGTATATTATATAAATATTTTGTCTGGTGACACCAAAGTCCCCATAATGTCGAATTTAGTGAATCGAAAGTGTTTTAAATTTACGCAAATTACTCCAAAGCCTACTTTTGGCTAATGTTTGGATAAAATCCCTCTAATAAAAGCAATGCCTTATTAATTATTTAATTATTTGGCTTTATATAGTGTCTTCACGCGCCTGGCGTCCGCCGTGATAGCTTCTCAATGGTCGGAAATGCCATACTGCGAGTTTTTTTATTAAAGAATGGAATCTATGGATTCGTTTGCGGCAAACTATTCCGATCTGCCAAAATCATAAGGAACGGCCCCTATCCTATACTTCCAAAAACTGAAAGAAAAACAACTTTAGTAGTATTGAATACTTGGGCTTTTTCAAATTTAATAACTTAGCTTTTTAACTTGGGCATTTTTTAAATATAAGGAAATTATTGAATAAAATTCTTATAAGGATAGTCCCACTATAACGATCCGACAAAATCAAAAAATAACCTTCAATCGCTCCGGCCAAACACTGCTACTTTCTTGTTTTAAAATAAATTAAATGTACTATTAGCTTAAGTTTATTCTAAATAAAATTAAATCTGAATCATTAAAAAGAAATAAAGCATGTTTGGCCGGAGCCATGTACTTTCTTATGGAAACGCCTTAGAACATTACTAGGTTACGCTTTGGGTGTTTAGATGTGGTCTCCTAGTGAGTTGAAAAACTGAAAAATTCACTTCGTATGGTGAAGTGTGGGGGCAGATACGGCACTAAAATCTTGACAGAATAGGTGAATATTAGTGGCCTGTAGTAGTTTTTTGCAAATTTCGATGATAGTCTAAACGGCTTCTATAAAATTCCAAGTTCTAAATGTTCGTAGATTGTTTCTGAAAGCACATACACGATTGATTGTCTAGGATTCCTAACCATGCTCGAACACTTACTCCACTATTTGGAAGATTGATTTAACGAGTAAAAGATGGTTCGATTAAATTTACAAACGAAAACTCCAACGGAAACCACTTTTCTCCCGGGACTCCCATCTTGGTCTGTTGCGGAGTAGCTTTTGAGCTGGGCCGTCCTATTTTAAAGCTCGTGTGATTGTCAGAGTAGGGTCCTAGAGACTGCTGCTCGAGAAGAAGTCTAAGGGTTTGTCCTGGAGCTATGAGCTGAATTTTGGGTGCGGGCGTAAATCCCCTCTGGTGACACTTTCACTCCTTATAAACTGGCAACCTCTATAGTTATGTGTTCTCCTGCCGTGCGGAGTCTAAGCTCACCCAACACACAAACTGGGCCATTTACAGTAAACCTGTATGGCCAATCTTGCGTTCCACATTCACCGGCCATTCGTTTGTCGCTCCTCAACTGAATTCTTGGCAAACACCCCTAACCGTGATAAAAAGTCGTCCAAATGACCACATAAAATCAAAACACATACTTACTTCTTATATTACTGATCCCCCTAATCAGCGTCATCCAGTCGGCACCCTCGGGGAGTTTCAGAAAGAGGATAAGAGGTTTTGTGCCAACAGTTGCGAAGGGCGCCTAGCGGTGAAAAGAAAAGGAGCTGGAAATTTTTGTCAGTGGCAAAGCATCATCTACAAGTGAAAAAATTGTTTAGAATTTGTTCGGAGGGGTTTGCGCCAAACGTGCGCCATCCGCAAGTGAAAAGATAAACTAAAAAGTTTAGTAATCTAAAGCACCATTCTTCACAGCCACACCATGGTTGCTCTACTTATCAACTAATGGATAACCTTTTCCCAAAAAACGTTAATCAATAGTTGCGTTATCTCAAAAACTACTCCACATAAATAGGATCTTTAGCCAATTTGAAAAAAAAAAGACGTTTTTTTTTGTTTCACTTTATTTCTTTTTCCATAAGAATTAGACATTTATATTAAAGAAATGAAAAAATATTTTTTAAAACCTTTCTAACGAAAAAATGAAGTTACTTCGTTGGTTGAATTTTTTGTTACATTAAATTTTCAGTATTTATTATTTTGTCTGGTACACCAAATCCCCATAATGTCGAATTTATGAATCGAAAGTGTTTTAAATACGCAAATTACTCCAAAGCCTACTTTTGGCTAAGTTTGATAAAATCCCTCTATAGCAACCTTATATTATTTAATTATTTGCTTTATATTGTCTTCCGCCCTCGTCCGCCGTGTAGCTTCTCATGGTCGGAAATCCTAACTGTCGAGTTTTTTTTATTAGAAGAATGGGAATTTCTATGGATTTCGTTTGCGGCAAACTATCCGATCTCCAAATCAAAGGAACGGCCCACAATATCCTATAGCTTCCATAAAACTGAATGAAATGATACAACTTTAGTATATTGAAATACTTGGGCTTTTTTCAAATTTATATATACTTACTTTTTATACTTGGGCATTTTTTAAATTTATAAGGAAATTATTGGAAAATAAAATTCTTATAAGGATATCCCACTATAACATCCGACAAAATCAAATAATATAACCTGTCAATTCGGCTCCGGCCAAAACTGCTTTACTTTCTTGTTTTAATATATCAGAATTTTAAAAATTGGTATCTATTAGGCTTAAGTTTATTTGCTAAATAACAATTTTTAAAATTTCTGATATCAATTAAAACAAGAAAGTAAAGCAGTGTTTGGCCGGAGCCGATGTACTTTCTTTATGGAAACGCCTTAGAACGATTAACTCAGGTTAACGCTTTGGGTGTCCTATTAGATGTGGTCTCCTAGTGAGTTGAAAAACTGAATAAATTCATCTTCGGCTATG
The DNA here is from genome assembly GCA_035045925.1 of Drosophila atripex. Taxonomy (NCBI): domain Eukaryota; kingdom Metazoa; phylum Arthropoda; class Insecta; order Diptera; family Drosophilidae; genus Drosophila; species Drosophila atripex. The sequence continues at coordinate 80,134 of JAWNOP010000045.1, read as the reverse complement.
GTGAAGTGTGGGGGGCAGTATACGGCAGCTAGAGTTAATTGCTTGACAGTAATTAGGTGTATATTTATTGATGTGGCCTGTAGGTAGTTTTTTGCAAATTTCGTATGATAATGGTGCTTAATACGGCTTCTGATTAAAATTCCAAGTTCGTAAGATGTTCGTAAGATGTGTTTCTGAAAGCAGCATTACATCGATTTGATTGTCTAGTAGGGATTGCGCTAACTCGAGTTTATGCTGCGAAACGTCGTTAGCGTTCCACGTAGATATTCGTAGGGAAGTCATTATTTGGATTGTTGTGAAACCAGCATTTGTATTAATAGATTTTGGTTTCGCATTAGATCTTGCATAGTTGTACGCATAAACGACATGAACTCCGTAAGGCTTTGTGGTAGACTGCATATCATAGCTTCAAAGTTACTTTTTGGCTGCTCCGGAGGTTGATGCTGCTGAGCCGTGTTCAGTTCTTGGTGTGCTGATTGCGGGAGTGAGCTTTTTGAGGCTGGGGTAGCCAGTCCTGATTTTAAAGCGTTTGCGTATGTGACATTTTTGTCAGAGTTTATGGGTCCTAGTGAGGATCTGGCTGCAGTCGAGAAGAAGTCTACAGGGTTTGTCCTGGAGGCTATGAGCTGATTATTTTGGGTGCGGGCAGTAAATCCCCTCTGGTGGATGCGACTTTTCAGCTCCTTATAAACTGGGCAACCTCTATAGTTAGCAGTGTGATTTGCTCGCTGAGCAGCGTGCGGAGTCATGAAGCTCACCACAAACTACACAAACTGGGCGCAGTTTACAGTAAGACCTTGTATGGCCATATTCTTGGCAGTTCGCACATTGCACCGGGCCATTGCGTTTGTGCGGCTCCTCAACTGTAATTCTTGGGCAAACTACCCCTATACCGTGATAAAAAGTCGTCCATATATGACCACATGAAAATCAAAACACATACTTACTTCTTATATTAGCTGATCGCCGCCTAATCAGCGTCATTTCCAGTCGGCACCCTCGGGGAGTGTTCAGAAAGAGGATAAGAGGTTTTGTGCCAACAGTTGCGAAGGGCGCCTAGCGGTGAAAAGAAAAGGAGCTGGAAATTTTTTGTCAGTGGCAAAGCATCATCTACAAGTGAAAAAATTGTTTAGGATATTTGTGTCGGAGTGGGTTTGCAGCCAATGACGTGGCGCCATCCGCAAGTGAAAAGATAAACTAAAAATTGTTTATGTAATGCTATGAATTTGCACCATTTCTTCACAGCCATCACCATGGGTTGCTCTACTTATCGAACTATATCTGGAGTAAGCGACTTTTCCCAGATATAAACGTTATATCAATAGTTGCGTTATCTCAAAAACTATCTCCACATAGAATAAAATTAGGATCGTTTAAGCCAATTTTGAAAAAAATAAAGTTTTAGCCCGTTTTTTTTTTGTTTCACTTTATTTCTTTTTCCATAAGAATTAGACATTTGATATTAAAGAAAGTGAAAAAATATTTTTTTAAAACCTTTCTAACGAAATATAGCATGTGAAGTTAGCTTCGTTGGTTGTAAAGTTATGTTTTTGTTACATTTAAAAGTTTTCGATGTATATTATATAAATATTTTGTCTGGTGACACCAAAGTCCCCATAATGTCGAATTTAGTGAATCGAAAGTGTTTTAAATTTACGCAAATTACTCCAAAGCCTACTTTTGGCTAATGTTTGGATAAAATCCCTCTAATAAAAGCAATGCCTTATTAATTATTTAATTATTTGGCTTTATATAGTGTCTTCACGCGCCTGGCGTCCGCCGTGATAGCTTCTCAATGGTCGGAAATGCCATAACTGTCGAGTTTTTTTTTTATTAGAAGAATGGGAATTTCTATGGATTTCGTTTGCGGCAAACTATTCCGATCTGCCAAAATCATAAGGAACGGCCCACAATATCCTATAGCTTCCATAAAACTGAAATGAAATGATACAACTTTAGTAGTATTGAAGATACTTGGGCTTTTTTCAACATTTTTATATATACTTAGGCTTTTTATACTTGGGCATTTTTTTAACATTTTTATAAGGAAATTGATTGGAAAATAAAATTCTTATAAGGATAGTCCCACTATATACGATCCGACATAAATCAAATAATATAACCTGTCAATTTTCGGCTCCGGCCAAACACTGCTTTACTTTCTTGTTTTAATTGATATCAGAAATTTTAAAAATTGGTATCTATTAGGCTTAAGTTTATTTGCTAAATAACAATTTTTAAAATTTCTGATATCAATTAAAACAAGAAAGTAAAGCAGTGTTTGGCCGGAGCCGATGTACTTTCTTTATGGAAACGCCTTAGAACGATTAACTCAGGTTAACGCTTTGGGTGTCCTATTAGATGTGAAACTTAAATGTACCTACTATACATCCGCCATGGATAATAAAGCTATGGGTGTGCTTTGTTTTATTAAAAGATGGTCAAAAGAATTCAACGACTCTTACATTACTAAAACTTAATACACATCATTGGTCCGTCCGATTCTTGAGTATGGATCGTTTGTCTGGAGTCCTCAATATGGAGTACACCGTTATCACATAGAATAGAAGTACTAGAAACTTTCGTCCTCTACTCCTTAGCCATTATAGTTCGACATATGCCCAACACGATCCGTTCAGGGTACTGTGTTCGGACTACAATGGACTCTACCACACTTTGTCACTTTGCTCTACTAACAATCTTAAATCCTTTATACTAAACGCCTTATCTCTGCAACACTCTTCCTCGATATTTCATACTCTTATTCTTCTCGTTTTTCGGATCTATCCCCGGATCTACCCCCGATTCAAGTACGTTATGCGGCAGCGTCCCTCGGTCGGTTGGACGGGAGGTGTGCTGTACGTATGCAGTAGGAACCGCGCGAAAAAATATATTTTACCTATGTATATAGGATCGTAAGTACATTATTATTCTTCAATATTATTTCTGCCATGCTTTAAGAATATTCATTTATATTTATTCCCTTCCCGAGTTCTATTGTCTTGATGAGCAACCCGTTACTCTGAATCGGTTATTCGTCACAGCTTCTAGCCTTACACGCATTTCTATTTTGTTACGTCTTCTCTTCGACGTGCCTAACTCGAACGTGCCTCTCGATCACATAGTTTCTAACTCTCTAACTGCTCTCACTATAGTTGATAAATCTGCGTCAATAATGAGTCTAGTTCTAAGTCAAAGTAATGAGTCTAAGTCTGCTAAAAGATGCGAGTTTGGAGGATCCATTACTGTTAACTCTTACCTGTCCTGCTGGATTTGCAATAACTGCTCACATATTAAATGTGCTGGTGGTGGGCACAATGGACGGTGGCACAATTATCACAAAGAATATTGGACTGACATGGTATTGTATTGCCAATAGGGAGATTGAGACTGAGATGCGGACTATCATGAAGCAGACGAAAAATGAAATCGTTTAATAATCTGCATGTTCCTATTGCACCGTCTCCTAGTCTCTCACTGGCGTGGCGTCTGAAATAAGATCTTCTGGGCTTACGCTAAGAGCTGTTGCACCCCGTAAAGCCATATTTGTATCACGTCTGATGCCAGATGCCACTGTGGATGATGTCTGGAGTCACCTCTTAAACCACCTTAAGGTAGCTCGTAATGTATTTGCGGTTTTTAAGTTTAGCTTTAAACACAAGCGTAGTATATCCTCTTTCAAAATAGTAATACCTGAATCATACCTTGAAAAAGCACTTGATTCGTCAGCCTGGCCTGATCACAGTATTATTCATTAATTTTTTGCCAAAGACCCTCTAAATCCCTCGGCATAGTTGGGATACTGCTCCAAAAACTGATTAATAATGTATTTTCTTGCTGCTACCACAAAGTTTGAAGGATTCTGGGTAAATTGAGTCAATTTTTTACTAATAGTGCTTCTTTTGATTTCGATGCTATTGCACTTACTGAAACCTGGTTTCTCTGTCTCTGTCTCTGATAATGAAATTTTTGTTTCCAAGTACATTGTGTTTCAAACGGATCAGCCATCTTTTGCAGGCATTGTTCTTATTGCTGTTAATAATAAATACTAAGCTGAACGTATCCCTTTTCTGTATCAGTTTCGATTCGAGTTTATCGCTATACAAATTTCTGTTGGTCCGTCTGACCTGTTTTCATATTTTTCTGACCTGTTCCTATCGGCCGAGAATACGGAATATTTTCCCCACCTTAAGCTTTATTATAAAGTTTATTTTTTCAATTGTCAATGACTCCGGTTTGGTCCTAATTATGGGTGATTTCAACCTTCCCAAAATATCCTGGATGCCAGATGTCACAACAATTTTATTGAATTAATTGAAAATGCTCTTTTCCAAATTAACCCCATTCTTATCATTTGGCTGGATTTGATTGGGAATATATTTAATCTTTTAACGCGTTGGACAAATTTCTTCCTAAAGTTCAATCGACATCATCAACTAAACCGCCTTGGTGTAAGAAACACCTCTCTCGTCTTAAGAACAGGAATCTAGGGCTTACAAAATGTATCTTAAGTCTGGATCTTTGCTTCATCGGACAATCTTCCTTTACATTCGCAACCAGTTTATCTCTCTCAATAATCAACTTTATATACGTTACATCGCGAAATGTAAGGCAAACTTCCGAAATGATACGAGCTCCTTCTATTTGTTTGTCAATATGAAACGTGATCATCGCGAATCGTCGTCGCATGCAGACGTTTAATTATTGTGCTCCGGGAAAAGTATTCAATAATGTCAAAAAAGTGCAGTGAATTGTTTCGTAAATCAACAACAACGCGAAAAGACGCTTTCAGCGATGAAATCGCTAATGTTTATATTGATGGATCGCTACATCCAAATCAAAAGGAAGCTGAGCCCCCTAAACTCTCAACGCAAAATAACCCGTGGCAATGCTAACATAGCCGCAATAGAAACGCCCGCGAACTCAAACCGTTTTAAAATCTTGGCAGACTATGAGGATCACGCAGAATCTACAGAAGTCGAAAAAAGGAAGCCTAAGCCCCCGCCAATTTACATACGAGAAAAAAGTTCCAACGTTCTTGTCAACAAAATTATAGAGCTCATTGGCAAGGACAACTTCCACATAATACCACTCGTAAAGGGCAACATCCAGGAAACAAAAGTTCAAACGAAGCCTGAAGATAATTACAGAGTATTATCAAAATACCTCACCGAGTTTGTGGTGAGCTTCATGACTCCACACACTGCTAACTATAGAGGTTGCCCAGTTTATAAGGAGCTGAAAAGTCTCATCCACCAGAGCGGATTTACTGCCCGCACCCAAAATAATCAGCTCATAGCCTCCAGGTCAAACCCTGTAGACTTCTTCTCGACTGCAGCCAGATCCTCACTAGGACCCATAAACTCTGACAAAAATGTCACATACGCAAACGCTTTAAAATCAGGACTGGCTACCCCAGCCTCAAAAAGCTCACTCCCGCAACCAGCACACCAAGAACTGAACACGGCTCAGCAGCATCAACCTCCGGAGCAGCCAAAAAGTAACTTTGAAGCTATGATATGCAGTCTACAACAAAGCCTTACGGAGTTCATGTCGTTTATGCGTACAACTATGCAAGATCTAATGCGAAACCAAAATCTATTAATACAAATGCTGGTTTCACAACAATCCAAATAATGACTTCCCTACGAATATCTACGTGGAACGCTAACGACGTTTCGCAGCATAAACTCGAGTTAGCGCAATCCCTACTAGACAATCAAATCGATGTAATGCTGCTTTCAGAAACACATCTTACGAACATCTTACGAACTAACCAAAACGTGGAATTTTAATCAGAAGCCGTATTAAGCACCATTATCATACGAAATTTGCAAAAAACTACCTACAGGCCACATCAATAAATATACACCTAATTACTGGCAAGCAATTAACTCTAGCTGCCGTATACTGCCCCCCACACTTCACCATAGCCGAAGATGAGTTTATTCAGTTTTTCAACTCACTAGGAGACCACTTCATAGCAGCAGGAGACTACAATGCCAAGCACACACACTGGGGATCTCGTCTCGTGACCCCAAAAGGAAAGCAGCTCTATAATGCAATTATCAAAGCTAAGAACAAGCTAGACTATGTTTCTTCTGGCACACCAACTTACTGGCCGGCAGACCCAAATGAAACTTCCTGATTTAATTGACTTTGCGATTACCAAAATCATTCCTAAAAATCGGATAAGGGCCGAATGCCTTTCGGATCTTTCATCTGATCACTCGCCTGTCCTTTTTACTCTACTCCAACACCCAGGAACATGGGATCAATCATCAAAACTGACCTCACATAAAACCAATTGGGTTAAGTACAGGAAGTACATCAGCTCACACATTGAGCTGAGTCCTCACCTCAGCGACGAAGCCAACGTAGACAGTTTTGTTAATTCGCTGGAGTCTGTACTCGTCTCTGCAGCTCGAGTTTCAACACATCAAACTATAAACACACAATGCATTCAAAAGAAGACAAATCAACAAATCGAACAGCTCGTCCTCGAAAAGCGACGCTTACGTCGAGAATGGAAATGTCACAGATCGCCATCTGCTAAGCAACGCTTCAAACATGCCTCTCACGTCAACTTGATCAAGCTCTACAGCAAGAAGAAACGTATGTCCACCGCCGCTACATAGAGCAATTGCTCTATCAATTAACAGTACAAAACACTCACTATGGAGAGCTCACCCAACTTTGAGCTCACCGAAAGAAACCGTGATACCTATTAGAAATTCCACAGGCGGGTGGGCGCGCAGCGACGCAGACAGAGCCAGCACGTTTGCCAAACACCTTAAAAATGTCTTCCAACCAAATCCTGCCACCAATGCGTTTACTTTGCCGACTTTATCAGATGAGCCCCAGCCTCAACATGAGCCGATTGAGTTTCGCCCAAACGAAATCGTTAACATCATCAAACGACAATTGAATCCGAAAAAATCCCCGGGCTGCGACCTCATAACTCCCAAAATGATCATTGAGCTCCCATACGGCGCCATTTGCACTCTCACCCAGCTATTTAATGTCATCGCAAAGCTAGGCCACTTTCCAGTGAGATGGAAAAAGTCAATTATAATAATGATAGCAAAGCCGGGAAAAGACCACACTATCCCCACGTCGTATAGACCTATAAGCCTACTCTCTTGCCTATCTCAACTCTTTGAAAAATGCCTAATGATTCGGATAAACACATACCTGAGAATCCAGGAAGACATCCCGTCACACCAATTTGGGTTTCGTGAAAAGCATGGAACAATTGAGCAGGTCAACCGGATAACATCCAAAATTCGGAACGCGTTCGAAAAACGAGAGTACTGTACTGCCATATTTTTAGATGTCTCTCAAGCATTCGATAGAGTCTGGCTAGAAGGTTTAATGTACAAGATCAAGACAATGCTCCCCTACAGCATCCACAAGATTTTAGAGTCTTACCTTCACGACAGAAAATCGTCAGGTGCAACACCGCTATATCCGATGATTACACTGTTGGAGCTGGAGTTCCTCAAGGCAGCGTGCTAGGGCCAATATTATATGTCCTCTACACAGCAGATATCCCGACAAGCACACGTCTAACAACATCCACGTTTGCCGATGACACAGCTATTCTTAGCCGCTCAAAATGCCCGATTGAAGCAACTGCGCAGCTAGCTCTTCATATGGTCGATGTCGAAAAATGGCTGTCAGATTGGCGAATTAAAGTGAACGCACTAAAATGCAAGCATGTTACGTTCACTCTGAACAGGCAAAACTGCCCGCCGACAACATTAAAAAACACTCTACTCCCACAAGCAAATGAAGTAACATACCTAGGAATACATCTCGACAGAAGACTCTCATGGCGCCGGCACATTGAAGCCAAAAGAACACACCTAAAGCTAAAAGCCAGCGGCCTTCATTGGCTTATCAACGCTCGGTCAACTCTTAGCCTTGAATGTAAAGTCCTGCTGTACAACTCGGTACTAAAACCTATATGGATGTACGGCTCCCAGTTATGGGGGAACGCCAGCAATAGCAACATTGACATAGTTCAAAGAGTTCAGTCGAAGATCTTGAGAACAATCACCGGGGCACCGTGGTACGTTCGCAACGAAAACATACACGGCGACTTAAACATTCTACCAGTCAAAGAAGCGATCGCAGAACAGAAGGTAAAGTACTTAACCAAGCTATCGGTGCACCCTAACCACCTGGCGAGAGGTCTAACAAGGTTGAGCAAACAATCACGCCTTCGTGGCAATGACTTACCCACCCAGCGACCGACCTGAGGGACGCGCAACCAGAATGCAGTCTTAGTATACTGTTAGTTAAATTTTAATGTTAAGATTCGTCGACATATTGTTAGTCTAAAAATTAAGAGTAGATTCAATAAATAAAAGCAAAGCTATAATAAAAATATGAAACGTAAATTCAGTCTTCCTCCTTCCCTAACTTATAAAAATATATCCGATTCTTCAGAGCAAGGTATTGCAAATCTCTTTGCTTCAGTCTCTTTGCTTTCAATCAACCTTTTCGTCCTATTTATATGATTTTAATTCAACATACCCTTATAAAATTCCGAACATAAACAATATTTACTAGTTCGAATTTCATCATCTTGAAGTTTCTTATACTCTTTCAACCTTGGATATCTCATCTTCTGCTGGTCCTGATAATGTCCCGAGCTATATTCTCAGGTACTGTTCCAATATCTTATGCTATCCTCTCACTACCCTATTCAATTTATCTTTGGACCTTTCATGCCTTCCCAAAAGATGGAATAAATCTTTGTGGAATAATACTTCATAAAAAAGGTTCTAAAATTCTTATAGAAAACTACCTTGCTAAATTTTCTGCGATTTTCAAGCTGGTGGAGAAACTGGTAACATCCCAACTGCAACATCATTGCAAAAATATAATTTCCTCCACACAGCAAGGATTTGTCAAGGATCGTTCTACTACAACCAATCTGTTTGAATTCTCTTCGATCGTCTATGAGGGTTATCTAAAACGAATGCAAACCGATGATGTTTAGAAGGATTTTAGCAAAGCATTCGATTCCGTAAATCCTTCGTCTCCTGCTCCGGAAACTGTATCGTACAGTTGATGTCTTCATATCTATTGAATCGTACGCAGCGTGTTTCGTTCAAGAACATCACATCTCAAGTTATAAAGGCAAGGCAGTCACTTAGGTCCTTTTCTGTTTATCCTCTTTGTTAACGACTTACCTAGTATCGTAAGCTATACTACTACACTTATGTATGCTGATGATGTCAAGCTCTGTTTTTCCTTCTCTGACCACTTCCTTCATAGACATCTGCAGTCTGACCTTGATGAAGTCTTCTAAGTGGTTCACTAACAATCTTCTCTGACTAAACTGCTCAAGTGCAAGGTTATGAAGTTTAATCGTAGCATGCTTATTGACATCTCAAGAATCACTTAGGAATTACGTTTTAGATCGGGTTTCCTTAAAGAATGATCTTGGAGATTTTTTCGACCACATGCTGCCATTAAATGGACATATTTCTGTAAAAGTTAATAAAGCCAGAAGAGTACTTGCTTGTATCAAGCGCTGGTCAAAAGAGTTTGATGATCCCTTCACCACTAAAACACTGTATGTCGCTTTGGTTCTACCAATCCTTGAATACTGTTCATGCGTTTGGAGTCCGCAGTACATGGTTCATCAAATAAGTATTGAATCAGTGCAAAATCAGTTTCTTTTATTTGCTTAAAAATATTTAAACTGGGACTCAGATGGCCTCCTTCCGCCATATAATTTTCGGCTGAAATTATTAGACATACCACCATTGCAGGTACGTCGTACTTGTGCTGGGATTATGCTCCTTTATAGAATTATTCTTGGTCAAGTTGAGTCAAAATTTTTACAGTAAAAGATCCTATTTTCTGTTCCAAACCGGTTAACCAGGTCTTTCCGATCACTTTGGTTACCAATTTGCAGATCAAATTTGCGGATCATGATCCTTTTCGTGTTATCTGTAAAATCCAGAAATATCCCTAAATGTAATTAAATGTAATTTGATTGTATCTCTATTAGAATAATTTAGCCTTACTTTTAATTATAATAAATTTAAAATAACAGATAATTGTTACCTTCAATAAATCAATAATTAAAAATCTGTCTGATGGTGACCAGTTGGCAGCTCTGGGTGACTTCAATATCCCAGAACTCATGTGGTTTTACATTGATAATTCACCGACTTTATTGCTTAACTCGCACCACGATATCCCAGCGGGCATTGTCTAACATGTCAAATTAACCATGTTAGAAATTCTTTAAGTCGGTTGCTGGACTTGTGTTTCTTTTCTGATCATGATGGAATCACTCTTTTTAGAACTTTGCCCATATCATCCCACTCTTGAGGTTTTATTCGAAAACAATAGCTTAATTGACCTTAAGTCTACACCTAAATCTCACAAAGTTCGTTTCTTCCGTAGGGCTGACTTTATGAAATTAAATAAGTTAATTTTGGAATTTGATTGGTCCGATCTAGTGGCATGTGAAGATATAACATTGCCTTAAAAAAATTTAATTGAACTTAAAATATATTTTTTGACGCTTGCGTGCCGTGGAAATATCCGTCCGCTTCTACTAATCCGCCTTGGCATACAAAGCACCTGTTGGCACCTAGGGCCAAGACCTAATTTCTTGGCACCGAATGCCATGATAACGCTTCACACCTAGTAATATGAATTTAACTTATCAAATAATAATTTGATGCCGATCGACTGACCCAGTACTAAGTATAGACGGCGATCGACTGACCCAGTACTGAGTACAGACGGCGCCACCAGCAAGCATTGTCAACTAGGTTTAGAAAGAAATCGTCACGGGATACCATGACCTCATCGACTTGGAACCAAACCTACAAAATGATGGACATTTTTACGGGCTTACGCTAAGAGAGTTGCACCCCGTAATGCCATATTTGTATCCCGTCTTATGCCAGATGCCACTGTGGATGATGTCAGGAGTCACCTCTTAAACCATCTTAAGGTAGCTCCTAATGAATTATCGGCTTTTAAGTTTAACTTCAAACACAAGCGTAGCATATCCTCTTTCAAAATAGTAATTCCTGAATCCTACCTTGATAAAGTTAAAAAAAACTTATTAATAATGTATTTTCTTGCTGCTACCTACACGTTCGAAGTATTCTGGGTAAATTGAGTCAATTTTTTACGAAAAGTGAATCTTTTGATTTTGATGCTATTGCACTTACTGATACCTGGCTAAATTCCTCTGTCTTTGATTGTATAATTTTTGTTTCCAAGTACACTGAGTTTCGAATGGATCGGCCATCTTTTGCGGGCGGTATTCTCATTGCTGTTAATGATAAATACTCAGCTGAAATTCCTTTTCCGAATCAGTTTGGAATCGAGTTTATCGATACCTGTTTCTGACCTGTTCCTATATACCTCCATGTGTCGAGGATCCGGTATATTTTCCCCACCTTGAGGCTTAATTATTTAGTTTGTTTTATCACATGTCAATGACTCCGATTTTGTCCAAATTATGAGTGATTTCACCCTGCCCCAAATCTCCTGTATCCCGTGTGAAGATGCATTCCCTGCATGCCAGTTATCACAACGATTTTATTTAAGAATTAATTAGCAAACTACAAAAACTAACAAACTAAGCACATCTCTAGACCTTATTTTCTCTAATATTATATCCTCTGTGGCTATAAATCGATCTTCACCATTATCGATTCCTGGTTTCTGTGATAATTTTGGGTGGAATTGATTGGGAATATCTTTTATCTTTTAACTCTATTGAAGCTATGTAATTCACAACGCGTTGGACAAATTTCCTGAAGTTCAATCGTTTTCATCAACCAAACTGCCTCGGTTTAATAAACACCTTTCTCGTCTTAAGAACAAGAAATCAAGAGCTTACATAATATTTCTTAAGTCTGGATCTTTGCTTCATCAGACAATCCTTCTTTACATTCGCACCCAGTTTATCTCTTTCAATGATCAACTTTATATGCGTTACATCGCGAATTGTAAAGCAAACATCCGAAATGATCCGAGCTCATTCTATTCGTTTCTCAATATGAAACGTAAATCCAGTTTATTTCCTCCTTTCCTTATTACTTAAAAAATATTTAACTTATAAAAATATTTAAATTCTTCAGAACAAGGTATAGCTAATCTCATTTTTTCAATAAACTTTTTCGTCCGATTCATATGATTTAAAATCTACATACCCATATAAAATTACGAACATAAATAATATTTACTTGTCCAAATTTCATTATCTTGAAGTTTCTAATGCTCTTTCAACCTTGGATATATCATTTTCTGTAGGTTCTAATAATGTCCCAAGCTGTATTCTCAGGTACTGTTCCGATATCTTATGCTATCCTCGCACTAGCCCATTCACTTTATCTTTGGACTTTTCATGGCTTCTCAAGAGGTCGAATAAATATTTTATTATTCCACTTCAAAAGAAAGGTTCTAAAATTCTTATAGAAAACTACCGTGGCATTGCTAAACTTTCTGTGATCCCCAAGCTGTTGGAGAAACTGGTAACATCCCAACTGCAACATCATTGCTAAAACATAATTTCCTCCACACAGCATGGATTTATCAAGCATCTATCTACTACAACCAATCTGCTTGAATTCTCTTCGATCATCCATAAGAGTTATATAAAACGAATGCAAACCGATGTTGTCTTCTTCTCCGGAAACTGTATTTTATAGGTTTTACTCCAAATATCAAATATACAGTGGATGTCTTCATATCTATTGAATCGTACAATCTACTCTGACTAAACTGCTGCAAGTGCAAGGTTATGACATTTAATCGTAGCATGCCTCATGACATCTCGTAATCACTTAAAAATTAGTAATAAAATTAATAACAGTTAATAAAGCCAGAGGAGTACTTGCTTTTATCAAGCACTGGACAAAAGAATTGAGTTCGACCAATCCTTGAATACTGTTCACGCTTCTTAGTCATGTTGAGTCAAAAATTTTTACATGAAATAATATTTTTTTTCTGTTCCAAACAGGTTAACCAGTTCTTTCCGACCACTTTGGTTACCAATTTGCAGACCAAATTTTGCGTATAATGATCCTTTTCGTGTTATCCCTAAAAATTTTGACCTATTGTAGCATTTATTTTTATACTTAAATACATATTTTATATTTATATACTTGAATATATACTTAGTGTATGCCAAAAATTATGTAAAGTTCTATTATTTAATAGGCCAAAGAAACATATTCCCAAATATTACCCGAGAGTGGCCGAAATCAATGGCTGAGTTAGTCAATTGAAAATTAAAAATTACATTTATACATCGCATTGCTCAAGATTACATTTTAGTTTCTTGTTGTCTTGATATATTAAGCTGTTTGTTTTTAGCTGCTTAAGCACAAACCACAATATTATTCATGTGTGAATTTTGCCCTTACCACTTACCACCGTTTTTTAAGAGACAACAAGAAATATCGGGTTTATCAGTGAAAAGTGATTGCTCCACTTATCAGACTATATTTTGAGTAAGCGATCATATGAAATATAATATGTAGCGAGAGCGATATATCAGAAGTTGGTTTATCTCAAGAACTGTATCTAAAAATTAAAATAAATCTAATCGTTAAAGCCAATTTGGAAAAAAAATCTTTTCTGAGTTTTCTCTATTCTGTGTAAGGAAAGTGAAATAGATATTTAAAAAACCTTTCCCCAAAAAATCGTATTTCTTGAACTCTTGAACATTTGAACGAGAGTCTTTATTTGGAAACATAAAATGAAGAAACATCTTCATTTGGAATATTCTTTAACAATCGTTTTTCCTGAATAACATTTGAAAGATCGGTATGGTTATGGTATCAATCGACGCGTATTTTAGAGATTGCATATAAAAATATTTTGCCTGGTGACACCAATCTTCCCACTATCTCCAATTTAGTGAATCAAAATAGTTTTACATTTACACAAATTTCTCCCAAGTCAAACTACTTTTGGCTAATGTTTGGACAAAATCCCTATAATGAAAACAACACCTTTCATTTGGTATATATCTCAGTCAGATTGAATGCACACAGAAAATGTTTAATTTCTCCGCTATATATAGTGTCTCCCGCCCCTGATACAAGCAAGGCATGCGTGTCGCCACGTAGCAGTCTGCCGTCCGCTGTGATAAGAAAAACAATCTTCCACAAAAAACTGTAGAGCTAAACCATGTTTAGCATTTTTCGACTAGTGACAGTCTTTCCAGGGTTTAACACAAGTAATCTTAATAGGGCAGCAAGGTCAACTAGCCCGCGCTTAGGAGCAGCTATGTTTGCCGCTTAAGTTAACAATCTTGCGACGTGTTTTTGTCCCGCGGATAGGTCGGCTGCTTGCCTTCTTTGAGCTTTTTTACCTTTTATATTAAATGTCATTTTGCGACGTCCAACTGGGTTTTTTTATTTCCTCCCCTGTGAATTTTTTTATAGGTAAATTAAGGCTCATGTAACCTTCCATCCAATTTTTTTGTGCCTTACAAGTGTATATGGCATTACGTTTCTCGCAAAAGCTCCCATACGCCATACTTCTAGCAGATCTGCATTGTTAATTTAGATGTTGCTTCCTAAAAATTCATATTACGCAAAAAACCGCCAAAAATTAGTTTATGGACACTCACTGATACTTTTTGAACCATTTTTTAAAACCCTTTTGAAAGTTCAACTTTCTTTCCAAAAGTGACCACTTGCTAAATATACAAATTGTTAGAAAAAAACGAACGAAACACACATTTTAGTATAAACACATAGTACTAACCTAAAGAATCAATATTCATTTTAAATCAGATTATTTAATCCTTTTTTGTTAGAGATACATATGCCAATTCCAAGTTGCACCCAAAAATTAAAATTTATAATAGCACGTGGTGTTATCTTGCAACAGCTGACTTTACTGCTGCTATTTAAACACTAAACTGTTAAGTTAACATTTTAGGTATGTAACACAGCATTTTGATCATTTCTTAACACTGTAAAATTGGAAAAACGGAATTTTGCAGACTTGCGAAAAATGAGTTTTGGGTACAAAAAATGGTCAAATTCCACATAGTGCAAGGGTATTGTTACGCTACCAGCTTTTTGGTAACGGCCGAATTAAACAATTTCGATTAATATTTCCAATATTTATTATGGGTTCAATATATGTATGCAAACGCTCCAATCAATGCCGAATATACAAGTCTAAACTAAGATCTTAAGCGCAGAAGCTCAACCAAAGCTCCCAAAAGCGCATGCGCTACAATTAACAACAAAGCGCATGCGAACTAGGAGACCGACAGACAAGAATTCTGATAACAACTGCTGCAGCTAACCGTATTATGATTATTATACCCTTGCAGAGGGTATTATAATTTTGGTCAAAAGAGTGCAACGCAGTGAAGGAGACATCTCCGACCCTATAAAGTATATATATTCTGAATCAGGATCACCTCCTGAGTCGATATAAGCATTTCCGTCTGTCCGTCTGTCTGTGTCTACGCAAAGTAGTCTCTCAGTTTTAAAGCTATCGTCTTAAAACTTTGCAAACACCCCTCTTTCCTTTGCAGGCAGTATATAAGTCGGAACGGCCGGGATCGGTCGACTATATCCTATAGCTTCTATATAACTGATTGATCGGAAATGGCATAACTTCGTTGTTTTTAAAGTTAGAAGGATGGGATTTTCTATGGAATTTTGGGAACTATGGAATTTTGGAATATTGGAATTTTTCAAACTAATCCGATCTGCCAAATTTCAGGATAGGCCGACTGTATACGATCCGTTATATATCTATTAATATAAGATGCATGTCGCCACCTAGCGGACTCCCACTCAACTGCAAGGGTATATCAATTTCGGCTCCGTCCGATGTTAGCTTTCCTTTCTTGTTTTAAATAGTTTTGCTGGTGGCTGCTTGGCCCAACAGGTATAATTAGACATTTCAACTTTGAAGGAGTAATCCGAGGAGAGGCTAAATGCTATATGCCATTTTATAATTTTACATGATACCTTATCTTTAAAAAATTATATCTACTGAAAAAATTGTGGTTAACGCAATTACTCGTCCTACGTAAATTGATATATGCCACAATTTGACAAATTTCTCTTCTTAGGTGTACCGTACTGTAGGGGAAAATATGCAGGAGTTTTTTTTATTTGATAAAAAGTGAATAATTATTATTTTCGGGCCTAGTTTAAAAACATTAATAGTAAATATATTCGCTGCGGGTATAAAATATGTTTTACACTTTGACCTACAATAACATACTTTTAAAATATTTTTAAACATTAATCAATTTAAAACATTTTATTTATAGATTACCACATTGTCGGCTTACATACTGAGCTCAGTAGATAATTTCACAAGAAAAAGCGATAACAAAACCAATAACTTCTCACAAAACTATTGTATTGTTCACTTGATTCAACATAAACCTACAAAAGAAAAGGAATTGTGGCTTTATATTTACAGGTATAGAACACATACATTTTTATATCCTTGCGGGTACATTCATTTTGTCCAGATATTTGTACTGCATTAAAACAAACTATTTCCGACCTTATAAAGTATATTTATTCTTGATCACGATGACGAGTTTCTAAAAATATAGCATTACTGTCTGTCTATCTTTTTCTACACAGTTAACTTGAAGACTATAAAACCTACAGAGTTGAAAGTTTGCTTAGAGACCAGAAGTTTGCTTGATCAAATTTCAAGTTTTTTCAGATCAAACAACTAAATCTTACAGCTGCCATAGGAACGAACCAGGAAAGTTCCTTAATTTTCAAGATATTGACTTTAAATGTATTATTTTCAGAGACGGTTTATGCATAAATAGTTTATTTTTTTTATTGAGTATAAAAGTTATCTGTTATTTAATTTTAAATTAATTATAATTAAGACTCGACTAAATTATTCTAATAGAAATTCAAATAATTTTTATTTAGTTACATCTGGGGCTAATTCAAGATATAAGAAATGCGAAAATAGGTTATGACTTTTTTAAATTAAAAAAAAAATCATGTTCCGCAAAATTTGATCAAATTGGTAGCAAAACAGATCGGAAGGACCTGGTTACCCCATTTGGAATAGAAAATAGTATTTTTTTTCGAATCAACTTGACCAAGAATAATCCTATGAATGAGCAAGACTTCTGCACAAGTACGACGCACCTGCAATGTAGGTATTTTAGCCGGGAAAGATATGCAAAAGGCGACCATCTGAGTCCAAATTTAAAATTTTTTTAACGCAAATAAAAAACACAGCTTTTACACAGATTTAATACTCAATTGATGAACAGTGTATTGCAGACTTCAAATGCAAGAACAGTATTCAAGGATTGGTCGAACGAAAGAGGCCAACTGTCAAGCAAGGAATTGTCATTTTTGAAATCACCCATAATTAGGCTAATATCAGAGTCGTTCACTAACGATAAGACAAACTTAATAGCCTCAAGGTGATGAAAATATGCAGTACCTTCAACCAATAGAGGTATATAAGAACAGGTCAGGAAAATATGGGACGGCATGGCAGACATTTTTACAGCAATGAACTGATTCGGGAAAGGATTAGTTCAGCTGGGTTTTCTTTATAAATTGCAATGAGGACACCGCCTGCTAAAGATGGCCCATTTGTCCATGGTTCATTCGAAACACATTGAACTTGGATTCATAATCAGTTACAGAAATAACACATTTAATATGTGAGCAGGTTTTTCAAATCCAGCAGGAGAGGTAAGACCAGTCACCGGTCACCAGTAATGGATCCTCCAAACTCGCATCTTATAGCAGTGCAAATTAGACTCATTATTTACGCAGATTTGTTCAATGTAGTGAGAGCAAGAAGAGTTCAGTTACAAACTCTGTGATAGAGAGGCACGTTCGGGTTAGGCACGTCAAAGAGAAAACGCAAAAAAAAGAGAAATGCGTGTAAGTCTGGACGCTGGGACGATAACCGCTTCAGAGTAACAACGATGTAACGGGTTGCACGTAAAGACAATAGAACAATTTTGAGCTCCTGGCCAGGAAACCAGGCCCCCCTGGTTTCCTTGTGTGCAAAGACGTGGGGTGGTTCCGGGGCTGCGTAAAAGTTAAAGCCTGCCACGCGAGAGGTCCGGGGGTAGATTTGCGCTAAGATTTGGGCCTTGTAGGCCCAGACCAAGGATCTGAATCCCGGCCTCTATAAAGGAGCCAAGTCAGATCCTTACCTTCTGCAGAGGGTGTGGGTTATACCTTCAGTTTCCAATCAATAGATATGAAGACATCCACTGTATGATATTTTAAGGAAAACCTATAAAATTCAGAGAAGGAGACGATGATTTACGGAATCGAATGTTTTGCTAAAATCCGTGTAAACAACATCGGTTTGCATTCGATTTATATAACTCTTATGGACGATCGAAGAGAACTCGAGCAGATTAGTTGTAGTAGAACAATGCTTGCTGTGTGAAAGGTTGCAATGCTTGCATGCTGTGTGGAGGAAATAATGCTTTTGCAATGATGTTGCAGTTGGAATGTAACCAGTTTCTCCAGAAGCTTGGGAATCGCAGAAAGTTTAGCAATTCCGCGGTAGTTTTCTATAAGGAATTTAGAAACTTTCTTATGAAGTAGAATAAAAAAATATTCATTACATCTTTTCGGAAGGCATGAAAATAAAATAGAAACAGAAAATAAGATATCCAAGATTGAAAGAGCATTAGAAACTTCAAGATGATAAAATTTGGACAAGTAAATTGTCGGGTCAGTCAGCAGCCACGACATAGATTAAAATATAATAACTATAGTTTGTCGTATCTTTGTTTATATTTTATCGCTATTGTTGGTCGCAAGCCAACTCTTCTCGGCCGCTCGGCTTCAACGTGATTTATGTTTAGCATTAAGCCAGCGAGCTTTTGCTCAGCCTATGTTCTACGGCGTACTCACTCTCGCCTTTTACAGTGCATACGAATCATAAATTGAAGCTTTGATTATAAAGTTTTGAATCTACATAATTTCGTGTTGTTATTTGGAGAAAAGGTCATTAAAAAATCTCAATGACCTAACATAAATATTGTTTTTTTTTCGGAATATTGTAAGGGTATATAAAATTTAAGTCATATGAATCAGACGAATAGGTTGATTGAAAAAATGAAGCAAAGAGATTAGCAATACCTTGTTCTGTAGAATCGGAAATATTTTTTTAAGTTAGGGAAGGAGGAAAAAAGACTGGATTTACGTTTATTATTGACAAACGAATAGAAGGAGCTCGGATTATTTCGGAAGTTTTCCTTGCAATTCGCGACGTAACGGTTGCGAATGTAAAGAAAGTTTGTCTGATGAACCTCTTGATTTCCTGTTCTTAAGACGAGAAAGGTGTTTATTAAACCGAGGTAGTTTAGTTGATGATGACGATTGAACTTCAGGAAAATTGTCCAACTCGTTGTGAATTATATAGAGTTAAAAGATAATAGATATTCCCAATCAATTCCAGCCAAATGATTGCGAAGAGCTTTATAATCCGTTTTTCTGAAACATTTAGTATGACATGAATATTAGGGACATCAATTAACACAGAAACCAATAATGTAGGATGGTATAAGTCCTCAGGAATCGATAATGGTGAAGATCGATTTACAGTCACAAAGGATATCATATTAGAGAAAATAAAGCCTGGAGAGTTGCTTAGTTTGTTAAGAATGGGGTTAATTTGGAAAAGAGCAATTTCAATTAATTCTTTAATAATATTGTTGTGACAACCGACATGTCATGCCAGCGAGATAGACCAGCAGATATTTTTACAGCGATAAACTCGATGCCAAACTGATTCGGGAAAGGGATAAGTTAAGCTGAGTATTTATTATTAACAGCAATGAGAATACCGCCTGCAAAAGATCCATTCGAAACATGGAAATAAAAATTTCATTATCAAAGACAGAGACAGAGGAGCCAGGTTTTAGTAAGTGCGTCAACGTCAAAAGAAGCACTTGAAAAAATTGACTCAATTTACCCAGAATACTTCGAACGTCTAGGTAGCAGCAAGAAAATACATTATTAATAAGTTTTTGGAGCATAGTTTTTTGGATCGGCATAGTTGGGATTTAGAGGGTCTTTGGCAAAAAATTCATGAATAATACTGTGCTCAGACCCGGTAGGGTTCAGGTAGGATTCAGGTATTCTTTTGATTATCTTTTGATTTTGAAAGAGGATATACTTGTGTTGTGCTTATGTTTAAAGTTAAACTTAAAAAGCGCAAATTCATTAGAGCTCCCTTAAGATAGTTTAAGAGATGACTCCTGACATCATCCACAGTGGCATCTGGTATAGACGAGATACAAATATGACTTAACTAAGTGAAACAGCACTTAGCCAACGCCCAGAAGATCTTATTTTAGGCCCACACCAGTGAGAGGCTTAGGACACGGTGTTCGTACGCAGGGCGTTATGCGGCCACTAGCGTCGAACTTCAACTCACGGGAGTAACGATAGGTCCCGGAGTCGTAGTCAAACCTATAGAACGTCTGACTAAAAACTACCTGGTTGATCCAGGCAGTGGTTGAGATGCGGGGATGGCCGGGGTTCGTTGATGCGCTTCAGCTGTGGTAGGGAAGGGAGCTTCCTCCGTTGATCCTTAGTCTGAAGTAGCACACGTTTGTACAAAGGTCCGTTTCACTGCCGATGGTCCGTTTCACGGGAGCAGTATTCGGAGGATTACGTATCGGCGGTTCTGCTGGCGGTCCGTTCCATAAGAGCAACACTCAGCGATGTGAACGTATGGATAGTGCCGGCTGGCGGTCCGTTCCACGGGAGCAACACTCAGTGGCGAGTGACGTATCGAGGGTCCTACGACGGTCCATTCACGGGAGCGTACTCGAAGGCGATTAACGTCTAAGCGCTGAGTTAGCACTGAGTACGATTAATTCTGTATTCGTAACTATCTTTATTTCAGAACAACCCCCCTATGTATGATGCTAGGTATATCTATATCTAAGGTGGGGCAGGTCAAAGTGCTTCCGAGACCTACTTCTAAGTCTGCTGACTCAAGCCACTTGGACATGAGATTCATATTTAATTTAGTGGCGCCGTCTGCACCTAGTAGGTCGCGTGCGTCCGGAACGTTTTAGCCCGTTCTGCTGGCTCAGTGCGCTTGCTTATTGCAACAGGAACTTGCAGGTTATCCAACGATGGAGGATCCAAGATAGGTGGACCAAGACTCCTTGATGATTCCCTTGGCTGATTTGGTGATCGGATCTCTTCCACAGTAACATCAGTAGGCGATGATATAAGTCCATGCCAGGCCAATGTTCTTTGTGATAAGATCACTTTTCCGTCCATTGTATAGGGAACATGAATTGGGAAATTCAAATTATTTGGTCTCATTATGAGCCAATCTTCATTTGATTTGAAATCTAACTGGCAATTGAATTTTCCATCACAGGGTATTGCGAAGTGCAAATTTACTAAGTGAAATTCGTGTAGAATTATGTATTTACCTGTCTGTATCTCTATTGAAATCAGTCCGTTCGACTGTGTTATATCTTGTCCTATGCCTTAGATATTGATTTTCTTATTGATTTGGATATCACGAGAGATATCAGAATTTTCCCTTAACAGAGATATTTCTGCACCAGTATCTAGTAAAATTACAAGCTTTTTATTCGTTTTTACATTGTAAAAGTCCATAAATATATTTAAGCTAAGATTGATTGTATGAACCGCATAACTTCTTACTGTTGAACATCTGAAGGGTGAGAGTTTCCCGAATTATTCTGGACAACTCTCACATTATTATTTTTGCTACTGTTATTGTGGCCTCGATTCGAGTTGCCACGGCATCTTGAGTTTCCTCTATATTGGCCTCGTCCATTATTGTTATAATTGGAACTGTTGTAGTTGATGTAATTATTATTATGACCACTATGACCACTATTATGAGAGATTACTCGGTTCACCACGCTGTGAATAATTTTTAAAATAAAGGACAGTGTGAGGTTGTCCAGTTGCTTCCGTTCAACTGTTTACGAATTTGGATATGGCATCAATCATGGTGTTGAAGGTGCCAGCCTGCATGACAAGTTTTACCTTATCAATAGCGCAATTCTTTGTCATTGTCTTTACTGCAGACTGAGTAGAATAACTTCTGGCTAACGCAAGTGGTAGACCGTGCGTTAAGTACGCACATTCTAAGGCTTTTCTCATTTGCTCCACCTCTGATGTATATTGGTTAGCAATTTTGTTGCGTTGCTGTAGATTTATTTCTGGCCACACCTTTTATTCATTTTATAATCTCCAGTGCATCGAGAAAACTTGCTAGATTTACTGCTTTACCATCAAATACTGGTATAAGCTTTAATTCAGTGTTGATAAAACCAATATTTGACTGTGCCGTTGTAATAAATTTTCCTTCAACTACGCTCGGGCTAATATCTGAATCTGAATCTATAGAATTGTCCTAATAAGACATTTATATTGCTGGTGTAGTGACATTATTTATTTCTTCCTCTTCCAAATTCTTTTAGTCAGTATTAATAACTTCTTTTGATTCCGGTTTCAACTTTTGCTGAGGTATTAGGAATGTTAGGTATTGATATATCTAGCTTCAACTTTTCCCTAACAGCTGTTAAATTTGATCTTAGTCTTGTCAAAAACCTTGATACTTGAGACCAATGATCCTGTTCAAACCTATCTCTATGTTCATATATTAGAAATCGTGCTTCATTAAAGCGTTTAACTAATATTTTTACGTGTTTCCTGACTGTGGTTTTCTGTATTGGCCTATTTTGTGTTAGTGACTTATATGATTTTTCGAATTCTGCTCTTATGTTCAATAATTCCTTTGGGACTTCTTTCCATTCCACTATCTTATGTATGACATGACAATTGATTTTGTCTGTATAAGAAATTTCTAACTCGTAAACAACCAGGGGTTATAAATGCTCACTACTGGATTCTTTTACTGAGGTATGAGTCCCTTTCATATATTTTAATTATGGCTCCTTGTATTTGCATACCTGAGTATACATACATATATTTATATATTTATATTTATATTTTGCTTTAAATTTCCATTATTTCATTTCATTTCCTTTAAAATTTTTTAGCCTTTTCATATATATATGTATATTCTTAAATTTTTTTATGTACTATTTTTTGTTTTTTTCTTTTAATTTTGTCCAAGTCATTTGCTCGGCTCTAATACCTTTTTTTAAACATTTGTTATGTAATTTGTACAATTTATAAAAACAATTGGCGCACATTATGATAACAATTATTGTTAGCATTATGTTTACATACTCTAGACCAATATTGTTTGGTTCAACTTTATTTATTACGTCAGCAGTTGAATCCACTGACTTAACGTCTACTATCGCCATTATTGTTTTCTATAAGTAATAATTAAATTTAGAGTCTACCTCCTCGTTAAATTTACTTATTGAATTATAACTCATCTATCTATGGGGTCTCTCTTATGTGTCTTTTTTTTTTTACATTCGTCCTGCCTATCATTTCGTATAGCTTTGCGGGCTATACTTCTAATTGGGCAGAAAAGATTCCGCTCAATTTTACAAAAAGTCGTTTACATTACATTAATAATGCAACGCAGTGCATTTAAAAAGAAAATAATAGTGTTTATTGTTGTGCGCTCCTTGTCGGTTCACTGTTCCGGGTCTGACTTGGGGCCGGTGCTGGCTGCACAGGCTGCTCCTTCTAGTTGGGGCACCAGTGCTGGTCCTTGCACAGGTTATTTTATGTCGGTTATGCCGAGTACATTGGTCCAGGGCAATCCTTGGGGCAGTTTTCTGGCTTCCTTGGCAAAGGCTTTGGGGATGGTGGGTTTTGAATTATAAATCATTTATAGTTTTAATATTTGCTGAGTGAGCTACAGAGTTTGGCTTTCTTAGACGGAGGCTTTCGTGCACCAAAAAAAAATAAAGCTCTTCAACAAGTTTTTGTGCCGTTGCCCATGAGGGTGGCGTTTTCTGAATGTTTAATAGCCACTTAATGTGTGCTATTATTTTTTTTTGTATTTATATTTTCTGTATGTATATATATTTTATATGTATATATATATATATTTTCTTTTTTTGACCACCGCGCTTGCCGCGCTGACTCTACTCACTCAGATTTTTCTCCACAGCTGCCTCTCGCTTGTATATTTTATCATCCTTTGGTCCCTTTTCATCCTTTTGTATTTTTTTCATCCTTTGGTTCCCTTTTATCCTTCTCATCCTTTTCAGCCAAATATTTTCTGATTCCTATGTCCTCCAGGATTCACGTCACGTTCGCCACGTAAAGGATGTAATAGTTGACCACATATTCACAAAAGACTCAGAGTGTTCTTCGTGTTGCCCGTAGGCCTGTTTTTATTAGAGTGTCTTTTGTTCTCTTAAGCTAAGACTTGCTAGCTGTCAGCGCAGCGGCAGAGCAGCCGTCTTATGTTTAGTATATGTATAAGTAGAGTAGTAATATGTGAAGTGTGCAGAGAGGGAGTTATGTATGCATATATTTATATAAGCGGTCAGCATGGGAATCATGCTGACTCTGCTCTAATCGGTGAATGGTCTGAGTGCGCATCATATTACATTTGCACTTGCAAAGAGTTTGCGCACTCAGTATGCTGTTTATTTCTATAACAACAAAATCTTGTGACTGCAACAATGTCGCAATGTTTTGCAACAAGAACTCATATGTGTATACACTACCACCAGCACATTTAGTATGTGAGCAGGTATTGAAAATTGTATTGTAAGGTTGGACGCCGTGACAAATAACAACATCACAGTACCAACGTCCAAAGAGTAGACCTTAGAAAGAGAATATATTTATGAATATTCTAAAAGCGCGGCAGTAATAATATTGAAAAATAATTGTGTATATAAGAAGTGTATAGTTCAATAAACTGTAGAGGTCTAATTATGTACGTTCGCATCACCTGCTCCCGTGCAATCGATCAGTCACCTGCATCTGCCGTCATGCGCTACCGTTGTCTTGCTCTTTCTCAGTCGCTCCGCAGCATTCAACGTTAAGCCGAACTTTGGCACCTAGTGCCAAGACCTAAGACCCAAGACCTTCGGTCTTACCGCCGAATGCCAAGACATAATAATGCACAATATATAATAACGCTACACATCTAGTAACAGGAATTTTACATAGAATGAAATATATAATAACATATGATAACGCTTCACACCTAGTTATAGAAATTTGAGTCCGAGAAGAGCGTCAGCTTCAAATAATATTTTGATTCCGATCGACTGACCCAGCTACAGACCCAGCTACAGGCTTTCAACTGTGGACGAACGGACCGTCGTAGGACCCTCGATACGTTAATCGCCGCTGAGTGTTGCTCCCGTGGAACGGACTGTCAGCAGGACCACCGATACGTCAGCCTCCGAATGTTGCTCACGTGAACGGACCGTCGGTAGGAACCCCCTTGACCTCCATGTGTTGCTCCAGATCAAAGGATCCCACCTCAGCTGAGGCCAGTCAACAGACCTTCAGCTCCCCGTTTCCCGCATATCAACCCCGCCTGCAAAGACCAGGCAGTTTTAGTCAGACGTTCTATAGGTTTGCCTACGACTCCGGGACCTATCGTTACTCCCGAGAGTTCAAGTTCGACGTTAGTGGCCGCATAACGCCCTGCGTACGAAAATTTTGGTAACCCCAACGTGATTCTTTTCTTTAGGATCACAACCTGAACACGATCCCTAAGGCAACTCAACCTCAACCAAAAAAAAGGTACACTCAACCATGGGTTAGGAATCAGACCCCGTAATACAGATGCTCATTGATGAGCTAGCACTAAGCTCTTATGATGAATACTTTTCAAAAGCGGAGGCACTGAAAGATCTGGTAAATAAATATGAAGCTATATTGTCTGATGGAATACCATCAGGATCAGGACCGGCGCAGCTGTCAGGAAAAAATGAAGAAAATCTAGAGCCAAAGCCCAGCCTAGGACTAGCGGACAAGTTCTTACAGAGGACCCAAAGTTCACTTTACTGAAACGAAGACAAGAAGGATGGCTCGGAGATCTCGAGGACTTCCTATGTAATCGAACAGAAGGAATGGAAGTATCGTCTTATACCAATATGGAAAAGTTTTTGGAAGAGATTGTGGACGGTCATCATGACCTTTTTGATTTGGATCCAATAATTACTACAGATGGACATACTAGCGATCGATTCCAGGTCGTGCGAGCGAAATATTTACTTTTTAAGCGAGGAACCACAAGAAGGACAGGGAGCCACACACAGGCCGTCTTCCGTGTCAACGGTCGTGGCTCCGCCAGTCGCAATTCCAAGTTTTGATGGAGATTACCGGCATTGGCTACGATTTTTCGAAATTTTCATGGAGTTTACCCACAATCAACACTAACACGATGCAATGAAATTCTGGCATTTGGAGAATAATGTTACAGGTGAAGCCAAAAACCTAATCTCAACAGCAATTGGCGGATAGATCAGTTTCAAGGATGCCTGGCAACGGCTAACGAATTGATATCAAAATGAGCCGTTGTTGATCAAGTCCGCGATCCAAGAGCTTTTCGTACACCCCAGAACAGATGGATCAGCGGATTAGCTGGGCAGCTTACATGATACCGTGCTCCGAACGGTCGCCACTCTCAACGCTCTCAAGGTGTCAACAGACAACTGGGATCCTTGATACATATCATTTAAGATAGATTAGACCCATACACGCAGTCATCTCTAGAACTAGCCGTCACCGATCCAACCACGCGTCAATCTCGGAAGCAGATGTTAGAACACCTTGAGCGTCAGACAACCCATCAAGTACCAATGCGAAAAAGTGCGTCTACCGGTCCACTTCAAGCCAGCGTATCACGAGTGGTGGGCTTAGCCACAGCCCTTCTTACAAAAAAACCTTCCGTTCTGTTATCAACCGCCTAAATGGCAATACGTGGACCTACCCGACCACCTCTGCAATGCCGCACACTCGTAGATTCTGGATCACAGGTAAACATAATCTCCAGAAGAGTGAGTGATACTCTGGGACTCCATTTGGAGCAATCAACGCTAAACATCGCTGGATTGGGAGGGACAACTATAAGATCATGGAAAAAGGCGATGTTGACTCTATAATCATTAACCACTGATTTCCAAAAACATATCAACGTATTTCTTCTTCCGGAAATAATGGCCAATCAACCATCTCACCCAATTCAGGCGCCAAGAAATATTCCGCCTTAGTTGCGCTTAGCCGATCCTGAATTTACGCAGCCCCAGAAGATTGACCTATTGTTGGGCGCCGAATATTTCCACCACCTTATAAAGCCAGAACAGGTAAGTTGGGAGAAGGCCAGAAACTACTCAAAAATACCGCGCTTGGATGGATTGTGAGGGCGCCAGTGTGACTGAAATCACTTCATGATTCTAAATCAGAACAAGTCGTCCTTAGTCACGCCGCTTGGGCATCGGAAGCTAGCCAGCCACGCCAGGAAATCGGTGAAATCGACGTATCCGAGTGAAGTTCTAATGCACGCATCGTCGAGAAGCAGATAGTCATTGTCAACAGCGGGAATGACGAGAACCAGCGGAATCATTTAATGTAAAACCCATGACCCAGCGGTCTGAGTCAGAAGACTCAGAAGTAGGTGACCCTTCCAACCGTTGCGTAAGTACGTCGATGACGTTGACGTTCTAGACCGTAGATATAGGTATACTTTAGCATCGTATATAAGAGCGTTTATTCTGAAATAAAAACAGTTGCGAATACTGAGTCAATCGTCTCGTTACTCATTGTTAACAATAGCACTTAGACGTAATCGCCTTCGAGTATGCTCCCTTGGAATGGACCGTTGGAGGACCCTCGATACGTAAATCGCCGCTGAGTATTGCTCCCGTGGAACGGACCGCCAGTAGGCATCATCTCACGTAATCGCCGCTAGATGTTGCTTCCGTGGAACGGACTGCTAGCAGGACCACCGAAACTTTAGCCTCCGAAGGTTGCTCCCGTGAACGGACCGTCGGTAGGAACCTCCTTGACCTTCGTGTGTTGATCAAAGGACCGCAGAAAAGTTCGACATTGAAAATACAGCCCAAGCTGCAAGGCTTAAAAAAATCCTATCCCAATCAGCCACAATTCTAGGTTATCGTAAAATGGATGCGTCCCAGAAGCAGACGCTTACGCAATGGCCTAACGGAAGTTCCCCTAACACGAACTTTGAAGAATTCAGGATTTGGTGAGCTAGGAGCAGAGACGCGAGTTCGACGACGACGACGGCGTCAAAGGAGTAAGGAAAGCAGCGGAAACCAGGAGCAAGGACGCCACGGGAGAAGATTGACGGCGGTGTCAACTACAGGGGCAGTGACGGCAGCAGCAGAGACGGAGAAGCGTGGATTCCACGGTCAGAGTACGTGAGCCAAAGTGTAGGAAACCGTTAGCCGGCATTCGGTGTTATTTCTGAGCTCGGGCAATCACGTCGGATATATAAATTCGGTTGAATAATCCACAACCTCTGTAAGCTAGCCGGGACAAATGTTTGCGAGCACAAACAAATAAAACAGTTCATTACACTAAACATTGACCAGAAAATCCTATACTGGGAAATACACAGCGTAGCAAATCAGCCGTCCCCGATGTTATCATATTTGCACAAATCCAACATGCAAGAGACATTGCCACAAGCTGGCTCTCAAATATCTGTAAAAGATATCATCCCATAGGAAAACTTCCACATTCGTGGGTAAAATTACGGATTCTTTTCATACCCAAAGCGGGCAACCCGTCGCATACGAGCCCAAAATACTTCAGACCAATCCGTCGATCATCCTACTTGCTTATGACCCTAAAGAGAATCATAGGCCACCATCCAAAATACACTATTAGCCTTACCCAAATATCTAACGCATAACATGTCTACATGAAGCATAGCATAGCATCCTAGACATAGCATGTTCTCCAACTAGAGCCGTCAGCGAATATACCCTGCAGAATACTTTGGATGACGGTGGATACCTTTTCCTGTCACTTTGTGACCTACAACTACAACTACAAACTAAAATTCCTAACCGACTGGACAAGCAGTGTGTGAGTTAATGCACAACAAAACATTCGCCACAATTATTCTACTCTTAACAGGAAGGACCAAATTACTTTAATAATAATAACTAATACTAATAATAAAAAGACTTATAATAAAATTAATACCTAATGAAATTGATAACTAATAAAAACAATAAATAATAAAGAAATATGACAAACAACGCATTTCGAATCAAGTAAAAATCAATGGGCATGGGAAGAAAAACAAAAACAACCAAAGCACAGCAAAAAGCAAGGGAACATTTTTTTAAAAGAAGAAGCGTGCGCCTGGGGGAACTCAAGCTTCGCTTTCGAAAATGTAAATGTAAAATGGAATGATGGTTTTCCGCAGATGGGTGCCGCGCACATCGTTTCCGAGCGCGGAAGGTGAGTTTGGCGAGCATTAGGATTGACAGGGTAAACTTTTCAAAATGTTACCCTCCGAACCTCCCTTAATGAGGGTTATCAGTGTATTTGTCAATGCTTTAAGGTAATAAAAACGTTGTGTAGTAATTAATTAATCAGATATTAATTAAGTGTAGTAACTAATTAATCAAATAGTAATTAAGTTGAGTAATTAATTAATAAGAACCTAAGATCTGATTTGTGTGACTATTATACTCAAGCTTTCTTACTGTTGCTATGGCCTGCATGGTGAAGTATGCAACACGTTAAGCAATACGTCGTCTATAAAATTGTTTATTTTGGGTGCAAAATGAATGATTGGACAAGAGAGAAATTTTTTAAAATATCCATGTCTTGAACATTGAACTCCATCTCACTTTCTTGAAGCGAAAATTTATAAATGCTATGTTTTTATTAAAATGAAAAATGTGCTTATTTTAAAATTGGATGCACCCTTACAAAGAGTACAAAAATAAATATACCCTATTATAATTTTGATCAAGAGTGTGCAACACAATGAAAGAGATATCTCTGACCCTATATGGTATATATATTCTTGATCAGGATCACCTCCTAAGTCGATATAAGCATATCCGTCTGTCTGTCTGTTTCTACGCAACCTAGTCTCTGAGTTTTATATAAAAAGTTACATTTAATAATTTATATTCAAATAAAATCAATATATTCAAATATAGGTATAAATAAACGTAATGTATTTTTTATATAATTTTTGTCCAAAAATTTTCCAAAAGTCGTTTATTTTGGGAGAAATTAGGCTGAAAGTATGTATATATTGTAAAGCCATATCATTGGCAGTCATGGACTTCGCGGATGCCTATTGTATGCGCCCTATGCAAATAAATGATACACTGATCTGAGTTATTTTGTTTTGGAAAAACTTGTTTTGGAAAAGGTAAAATAACATTTTTTCATAAAATTCAGGTTAGTGGGAACAATTGGAGTCATCAAACAAAATATTTTGTAAACAAGAAAGGAAAGGTATCATCGGGAGGAGCCGAAATTGGTATACCCTTGCAGTTAAGTGGCAGGTTATATTATTAGATATGTATCGTATATAGTGGGCCGATCCTTTTGAGATTTCACTATGAAATACATTTTTTAGTAAAAATTTTGAAACAGCATATTTAAAATAAGCAAGGTTCTTTCATTTCCGATCGTTGAGGCGGCTATAGGATATAGTCTACAGACCCTTATGAAATTTGAGATAAGTTAGCTCTAAATGTAATCCATAGATAGTCCTATCTTTCTAACTTATAAAACACCAAAGTTATGCCATATCCGATCAATCAGATATATTATAGCAATAGGATATATTCGGCCGATCATAATGTAATTTGGAAGATCGGATAAGTTTGTTCAAAAAGGAAACCATAGAGGACCCGTCCTTCTAACTTAAGAAACACCAAAGTAATGGCATTTCCATCAGTTATACGGCAGCTATAGGATATAGTCGACCGATCCCGACCGTTCCGACTTATATACTGCCTCTAGCGGGTCGATTATCCATAGCTTAGTATTTAGTATTGGAATTTAATATTGTGCCCTCTTAAAGAGATTGGGCACACTAGACAGATAATTATAGCGTGATCATGGTGAGTTTGGCATCGAAAGCCATAGAGTGTGGGAGGTTATATTGCGGTAAGAGATCTTGTATTAGGATCACTTCTTTTCTAACTTGTATTCTCACCAGAATAAAACACACATACATAAATACATAAATACCTATCTACGTGCTTGCATTCCTGCCTTTGGGTGGATATACACTGTTGGCTTGTGTACTTAAGGCGGGTTGTCCCATCGCCGCCGTGTGACGACAAAAGCTTTTATTCGCAGTCAGTCGACTGGCGATTGCGCGACTTGCATTAGCATTTGGCGGCCATTAGTTAGAGAGTTGCCAGAATATGAGCGTGAAACAGTTTTTTCGCAGTCACGTGACGGACGATATTGGTTTGGAATTGCACCCTGGTGAGAGGGACGATCTTGCGCAGACAGACCTGGTGCCTGGACGACATGATGCAGCATTCAGACAGGATATAGTGACGCCGCAAGTAGATGGTAACGTATTGGTCTCTCAAACGAGTGCAGGGACGTCGCAAGATGGTGTCATCTGCTCAGCCGGCATGTTCTGCAGGATTTGAAGCGCACTCATCCCATTATGTCGAGTGAGGATGGGGTAGGTCAGCCGCCATTTGCAATCGGCCTGACCGTACCTAACCGGATCTCTAGCGGATCTCGAGCGGTATCGTGTACAGTTTCGCAGAGCTGTACCACGGGGAATAGTAACGCATGGACATTTTGCGGTTCCAGTGCATGGTTTCGGGCAAGCCAGAAGGAAGCCAGAGGATTGGCCCTTCTTCTACTGGGCGTTTACGGTTAAAGAATGACACGGGTGAGACGGTGAAGTCATTGTTGATTCACCCCAGCAATGTGAATGCAGCGATGAAGCAGCTGCGTTTCATATATGGCCGACCGAGCAGCTAATACGCAGCCAGCTCAACAGCATCCGAGATGTGTCCGCAATTACGGAACACAATCTGGGAAAACTCGTCGCATTCGCCACGCATGTGAGTAACCTCAAGGCCTTCTTGTAGTGGAGTGGGCGAGAGACGCTGCAACTATTCAGCCCTTTCCGACTATTATGGACTTTAGCTCGAGGCCGACGTACTTAGCGAATGTGGACTGGGTGGTGGCGGACTTCGATGGCGGATCGAAAGGAGCCAAGGCGTCGATTGCTTCATGCTAGCATCGACCGTGAACAGGAGGAACATCAGGAGAGCTGCCTGTGGAAGTCTTGGACCTGGACAACATGCAGTTTGTTACTGCCATCGATTTATTGGAGTCATACCTACAGAGAGGTGGAGGCTCGCAAGAAGACATCGCTTATGTTTTATGTACTTGCGAAGCGAGCATATGACTGGATCCTGCGCTGTGTCAGGAGAGTACCCCGTAAATGGATGCAGGAGGCAGCATCACCGTCTTCTTCATGAGGCAAGCAATGAAGGGTTCAAAAAACCGTCACAGCGAGGCGGCAATTGGGAAAGCAATAACCAGGTCCGACAGGCACTTGGACCGAGGGAAGGCGTCCGAGAAGATGAAGTTGGCTAAAAGGACCGGCATCCCTGAGTCCAACGGGCAGCTGGCCAGGAAGTGCACCCGCCGACGAAGCGTATGCAGAAGATGAATGGGAGATGTCGAGTGAGTTTGTGTTCGTTGGCTTGAGTGACACGTTTATATTGTTACAGAGATTCTTAAGCTACAAGCGATTGTTGAGGACTACGGCCTGGGTCCTAAGGTTCACACGTCGATGCCGTCGACAAAGAGATGAGCTTAAGAACAATGGCCTCTTTGTAGCTGAGTGTGAAGCAGCTGAGGATTTGTTGGTCTGTAGAGCACAACGTGAAGCATTCCCCGATGAGATGCAGGCCGCAGGGAATGGACGCCGCTAAAGGATTCCCCATTGAGGATGAAGCATCAAAACGTGGATGCTACGATGACGGAAATCCGGACCAGGTTCTAGATTATGGACTAATTATGGCCTGGCAGTTTAAGAGCACGGGCCTCGATTACTTTGGACCACTGCTAGTGACCGTTGCTCGGCACCAAGAGAAGCGGTAGGTGGAATTGTTAACGTGCCTGACAGCCTGATTCCTGCATAATTGTGATCAGGAATTTCATCTGCCGTCGAGGGCCAGTACACAGACTGCGCAGCGACAACGGCAAGAAATTCGTTGGAGCGGACAGGGAGGATAAGAGATTTGCGGAGATGTTCGAACCCGAAAGGATCCAGTCGAAGCTCTCAAGTAAGGGCATTGAATGGATCTTTAATTGCCCAGCAGATTCGTCAGAGAGCGGAGTCTGGGAGCGAATGGTGCAGTGCGAAGTGAAGAAGGTGCTGCGCCACACAGTGAAGAAAGTGGAGGACCACGTCTTGGAGAGTTTCCTGATAGAGGCGGAGAATGTTGTTAATTATCGCCCGCTCACCCACTTGCCGGTGAGTGCGGACCAGGATCTGCTCAAGGGAGCAGCTTGCCCGTCGGATACCCCCGGCCTGGAAGGAGACCTTGTTAATGAAGGAGCTACACGAAAGCAGTGGCGCATAGAAAGGATGTTGAGGAACCGTTTCTGTAAGAGGCGGGTCTTGGAGTACCTAGTTCGTAAAGTTCTTTACGGAGGTGTGGATGTCGCGGGTCGATTATCGATAGTTATTAATTAAGATTGGCTGATAAGTTCCTGGTCTGACACATAGATGGCGTCGCTAGTATTGAAATTTTTAAAATAGTTTTATTATTATTATATATTTTTTTATATAGTACTAACCTTCAAATGATTCGTGACAAAATTTGACGTCTGTCAGTCAATTAGTTTGTGAGATAGAGCGTCTTTTGTGAACCAACTGTTTTTATTGTGAAAAAAAATAGAAAAAAAGGAATTTAGTGTTTTGATAAAATACTGTTTTCTGAAGGGGAAAAATACAGAAAAGCGAAAACTTGGCTTTGGCAAAATTCAAGCGTGGTAAAATGAGCACCGTCCTGGTGAACGCAGTGGACGCCCGAAAGAGGTGGTTACCGTCGAAAACATAAAAAAAATCCACAAAATTATTTTGAATGACCGTAAAATAAAGTTGATCGAGATAGCAGAGGCCTTAAAGATATCAAAGGAACGTGTTGGTCATATTATTCATCAACATTTGAATATGCGGAAGCTCTGTGCAAAATGGGTGCCTCGCAAGCTCATATTTGACCAAAAACAACAACGTGTTGATGATTCTGCAGCGGTGTTTGCAGCTGTTAACTGGTAATTCGAATTGCTTCCCCACCCATCGTATTCTCCAGATCTGGCCCCCAGCGACTTTTTCTTGTTCCTCAAAAGACCTCAGACCTCAAAAGGATGCTCGCAGGGAAAAATTTTGGCTGCAATGAAGAGGTGATCGCCGAAACTGAGGCCTATTTTGAGGTAAAACCGACGGAGTACTACCAAAATGGTATCAAAAAATTGGAAGGTCGTTATAATCGTTGTATCGCTCTAGAAGGGAACTATGTTGAATAATAAAAACGAATTTCGTGCTCATGGTGAGTTTGACGTCGAAAGCCATGGAGTGTGGGAGGTTATACTGCGGTAAGAGATCTTGTTTAAGGATCACTTCTTCTTTGTTTTGTACTCCCACCAAAATAAAACATACATACCCACCTACGTGCATGCATTCCTATATTTGAGTGGACAGTGTGCAACGCAGTATAAAAGTATATATATTTTTGATCAGAATCATCTCCTGAGTCGATATAAGCATGTCCTTCTCTCCGTCTGCCACAGCTTTAAAACTATCGTCTTCAAACTTTGCACGTATTCTTCTTCCCATTGCAGGCAGTATATAAGTATCTCGGAACAGCCGGGATCGGTCGACTATATTCTATAGCTGCCATATAACTGATTGATCGGAAATGGTATAACTTTGGTGTTTTTTTTGGGTTCTTCTTTGGGCAAACCAATTCGATATGCCAATTTTCATAAGAATCGGCCGACTATATACGATCCGATATATATCTAATAATATAAGATAGTGTCTTCATACGCCTGCTAAAGAAAGGGCATGCGAGTCGCCCACTAGCGGACTGCCACTCAACTGCAAGGGAATAACAACCCCGCTCGGCTTCGGCTTTCCTTCGGTGTTTTTATTTGATATCACTGTTTTATACTTTTTACTTTTAATCTTAATTGATCGCCGGCTGCGATTGTACTGGAACTGTAGTATCAAATACCTGTCGGTGTCCTCGGTGAGGGTTCAATGGGGATGGGGGGTTCAATTTCCAACAAATATATGTATATACATAAATTAAGTTAACCTCTTAAACTCTAACTCGTTGCATGTATATGATAATTATACAAAATATATTATATATATTATTATATAATATCTAATATAAAAGATCTTTGATATTACGGGGCCAATAAAATTGAATATTGTGACATCATTGGCTTTGAAAAATAGTTTGTCTTTACGTTTAATAACTGTATGGCCGTCATTAGATCCGTGCCCATGATGAAATATACTGCTTGATTAAATATTCCTTTCACTATTAGATTTAAGCTCTGTTTATATAATCTGTGATAAATTAAATCAAGAAAGGAAGCTAACTTCGGGCGGAGCCGAAGTTGATATATCCTTGCAGTTGAGTGGCAGTCCGCTAGGTGGCGACATGCATATTATATTATTAGATCGGCCGATCCTTATGAAATTTGGCAGATCGGATTAGTTTGCCCAAAGTAAAATCCATAGAAAATTCCATTCTTCTAACTTCAAAAACAATGAAGATATGGCATTCCCGATCAATCAAT
Organism: Drosophila atripex; assembly: GCA_035045925.1. NCBI lineage: Eukaryota > Metazoa > Arthropoda > Insecta > Diptera > Drosophilidae > Drosophila > Drosophila atripex. The sequence goes on along the minus strand of JAWNOP010000045.1, from coordinate 44,366 downwards.
TATATGGCAGCTATAAGATATAGTCGACCGACCCTGGCCGTTCCGACTTATATACTGCCTGCAAAGGAAAGAAGGGTGTGTGCAAATTTTGAAGACGATTGCTTTAAAACTGAGAGACTAGATTGCGTAGAAACAGATAGACGGACAGACGGACATGCTTATATCGACTCAGGAGGTGATACTGATCAAGAATATATATACTTTATAGGGTCGGAGATGTCTCCTTAACTGCATTGCACACTTTTGACCAAAATTATAATACCCTCTGCAAGGGTATAATGAGAAATTTTTGAATTTCGGTCATAAATTAAACAAAGTGAAAATGTTAATACTCGCCTTGGCCAGCGATTTGCACTGGCCAGCAAGATCCCCTGATTTGATCGCTTCACTTTTTTTTGAGGGTCTTTTTGAAGTCGCGGGATTATGTCAACAAGGATCAGACTCTTGCAGCTCTAAAAGATAATATCCGGACCTATCGACGGAGGTTCTGGCCAAAGTGATGGAAAATGCCATTTAAAGGACTCAAATGGCAATCAGCTGAGGCGGCGGCCAAGACATCGTATTCTCAACTTGATGTAAAATAATACCCTCTGCAAGGGAATAAAAACTTAAAAGACCAAATAAAAACGGGCATAGCCGAAGTTGATAAACCCATGCAGATAAGTGGCAGCTTATATTAAAGATATACATCGGATCGTATATAGTCGGACGATCCCTATAAAATTTCACCGATCAAATTAGTTTGCCCAATGTGCCCATAAAAAGTCCCATTCTTCTAACTTCAAAAACAACGAAGTTATAGAATTCCGATCAATCAGTTATGAGCAGGCTATTTGATATAGTCCACCGATCCCGGCCGTTCCGACTTGAGTGGTTGCAAAGGAAAGAAGGGTGTGTGAAAAGTATTAAGTCTTCTTGCGTCTTCTTCTTTGGGTTTAAGATCTAAGTGCTATGTGTGATCTAATTTCAGAATGCAGTGTCTGGTCTTGGGTTCTTAGTGGGGGGTGTGATTCAAGTGGTTAGTTAAGTGGTTCCTTGTTTGTTGAAATCTTCGGATTGACTCTGCATATTCGCAATTGGGTTTCTGTGTTTTAAAATTTCTAAAAGTCCGCTATGGTTTACATTAATTTAGATCGCAACATTGGCCTTATTAAAAGTTGTGTATTAACGGGTAGAGAGGGGGCTATTGATGGAAATTTTATAACTCCTCCACCGCTAGAATTTGAATTCTCCTGAATTCTATTCACATTAATATTAATATTTTTATTTCTTAATTTTATGTATAGATAAAGTATTATGTGTTGTAACAATCAAAGTAAAGAAAATTAAAATACCGTAGCTTACTTCTTTATGAAACTTTATTACTGTTATTCCTTCTAAATTTTCAAAGTTATGTAGTGATAAATGTTCAAAGGTAATAAGTTTTTTGTATGACTGGTTTTGTATGACAATAAGTTTGTTGGATGGAAAAATCTATAATAGAATTTTATCTGTTCATTTGAAAAGTTTCTGATAAAATTTGAATTTGGCAATTTGAAAATTGTATTAGGTAATTTCCATTAAGTGTTATTTCTCTTTGGTCGCAGTTTTGTTTTAGTTTTTCGTTTTTTTGCGTTCCTTATCACTATTGTTTCTTCATCTATTTGTTCTACGCTGCAAATCTGCAATTATTAAAAAGGGTAAAGGTTTTGCTTAACATTAGTTGCTTAACATTAGTATTCATAAGTTTTATTATTCATTTTTGTAGTAAGTACATTTTCTTGATAAATTTCAGAATGGTTTACATTTGGAATTGGGGTGATTAATTTGATATCTGCTTTAACAAAATTTTTAGGTATTTTAAATGCCATAACAATTGCACCATTTTTGTATTACCCTTTCTTACCCATTCAAAATACCCATTCTTATTAATTTATTTTCAAAGAAATCTATTTCAAATTTATTTATTTCATCTTTTGATAATATCTCAGGTAAGAATATATTGTTTTTGGCTGATGATATATTTGCTTGAATATAGTTTAATTTTTCTTCTATATTTTTTAAAGTTCGCATTGGATCATTAAATAAGTCTTTATAGTTTCCTTGCTTTGTTTACTTCTATCTTGACGAATTGTGTCTGCTAATTAAACCCTTACAGAGGGTTTTATAATTTTGGTCAAAAGTGTGCAACGCATTGAAGGAGACATCTCCGACCCTATAAAGTATATATATTCTTGATCAGGATCACCACCTGAGTCGATATAAGCATTTCCGTCTGTCTGTTTCTACGCAAGCCAGTCTCTCAGTTTTAAAGTCATCGTCTTCAAACATTGCACACACCCTTCTTTCCCTTGCAGGCAGTATATAAGTCGGAACGGTCGGGATCGGTCGACTATATCTTATAGCTGTCATATAACTGATTGATCGGGAATGCCATAACTTCGTTGTTTTTGAAGTAAGAAAAATGGGATTTTCTATGGATTCTACTTTGAGCAAAGTTATCCGATCTGCCAAGTTTCATAAGGATCGGCTGACTATAAACGATCCGCAATATATCTAATAGTATAAGATGCGTGTCGCCATCTAGCGGACTGCCACTCAACTGGAAGGGTATATCAACATCGGCTCTGCCCGAAGTTAGCTTTCCTTCCTTATTTATATTATTAAATAAGTTTTGTTCGATTTCTAGTGGGTCATCTGCAGGGTTAATTTCTATTATTTTTCTGCCATTATTGTAAATAATAAGGACTCTGGCTGAATAGGTTACAATAAAATTTGTTTTGTATTTATTTACCATTCCTTCTCATTCTCATCATTTTTTAGGGGTGCTGATTCCTGCATACTTAGAATATCTGCTACTTTATTATCTTATCCTTTAACATATTGAATGCCACAACCGAATTGTTCTAACATTAAGATATGACTGGTTTACCCTGTTGTGATAAAACAGCGCCGATTGCAAAATCACTGGTATATGTTGTCACTTTAAATGGTTTATCGAATTCATGAAATTTTAATATTGGGTGTGAACTTATGATTGCTAAAATATCCTGTATTTTTTTAGGACGTGTCCTAAAAATTCTGTATTTTGTTTCATAAATGAGCATTTATCTGGCTGAATGTTTAGGTTGTGTTCTTTAAGTTTTCGAAAATTTTTTTTTATGTTTATGTTCCGCCAGAGTTGTTGAAAATATTAATATATCATTAAGGTATACTACGCATATTTTGTTTACGAAGTCCCTTAATTATCATTCAATATTTTTTGAAAAGTTGCCGGGCCGTTTCTTAGTCCAAATAGCATTCTAATTCGAAAAAGTCCCATTGGTGTAACGAATGCTTTTTTTCTATATCTTATTCCGCCATCAACATTTGTTGTTAGCCCTTTGTTAGCCCTACGTCTAATGTGCTGAAATATTGTGCCCTGCCAAGTTTGTCTAAAATTGATGAAAACATAAGGATATTTATCTGGTAATGTTACTTGATTCAAACGGCGATAGTCTACACATCATCTAAACGTTTAAATTCCTGAGTTATCTATTTTTTTGGCACCATGCATATGGGAGATCTATATTTGCTTTTTCTAATAATACCATTTTTTTCTATTTCCGTTATTTGTTTTCTAATCTCATCCTCATATTTCCGCGATATACTATAAATTTTCGAGTTTATTGGTTGATCTGTTATGGTCCTTATATTATGTACTACTGCATTGGTATTGGTTAATTGATCCCCTTCTTTGTAATATCATTTATTAAAACGCCAGTTTAGCCTATTAATTATTTTTTTTTATTTTTATATCACTTTTTATTCACTATTTAACCCTGTTAAATTGAAGTTTTCAATTTCACTTACTTTTAATACACAAATCTGTTCAGGGAATTTGGAGTGGACTGGAATGTCTACATCATTTAATAGTTTAAGTGTTTTGTTTACGTTATCTATATTTTTAACATTTCTTTGGATGAAATTCATACCCAATAGAAAATCATATAATTTGTCCAAGGGTAAAGCCACCCATTTTGCCCGCATATTTTGGGGATATTGGAACTCCCTTGGAATTTCGTGTTAATAGTATGAATTACTTTTAAATATTTTTCAATGATTTTGTAAAAATTTTTATTCACTTTGTTAGTGTTAAGTATACTAATTGTGGATCCTGTGTCCAGTATAAATGAAAATTTACAGTTCTCAATTGTTCCCTCTATTAACATATTTTTTTCTTCCGGGGCTTGTAAATAAAAAACTCTTTGGAGGGTTCATTTATTATGCTCTTATAGTCTTCTTCATTTAAGTTGTCTATACTCATTGCCTCTTGAGGATTTTGTCGAATGTTGTGGCTTTGATTTCTATTATAATTATTATTTAAATTGAGTGGGATTTGGATTTGCTGAATATTATTATTATTTTGATTTTGCTGTAGGTTATGGTACAATTTCAATTTGGGTTTTGATCTTCTAGTGTCCTGGCTTCTTTTAAAATTATCATTTTGGTTCTGATTTCTTTGATTTATATTTTTACCTCAGTCATAATCATTTTTTTGCAATACAAATTTTTGATTAAGGTTGCCAAAATATAGGCCCATGTATTTTGCAATTTCATCTCTAACTTGTGGTATTGTTCTTAATGCCATTAAAGACACTGCTAATGATTCTGATGATAGTTCTTTATTCTTTGTATACTTTGTACACTTAATATGTTAACTAAGTTTTCATTGTTTTCAAATACTGCGAAATCTGTTATTTCCTCTACAATGTACCTTACCTTTATATCTAAAACTCGAACACTTGTGACTCTTAGGTTGTTGATCTTTCTGCTGACTCCCATTTGGGGCATTCTGGGTCGATAGTGATGTCTTAATTTTTCCTTGCATTGTTCCCATGATGTCGGCTTGTTCTGGCACTGTTTTGGCTTCTCCTTCTATTTTGGTGTTGAAAATAACGCTGAATACGTGATTTGCCTCCTCTCCATATTCCTGCATGATCTGGTCTACTAATGCAATGAATCCATGAAGAGTTCCCTCTTCTCCGGTGAAAGTGGGAAGATATCGTGTCTCTTTCTCGATGTTATTTCTCATTTTTGTATTACAGTTTTGAGAGGTATGGAATAACTGTTGATTGGCCAGGATTTGGCTGAGAGCTTGGATGGAATTCTGCATTTCCTGTTCTTGTCCCTTTTCCATTTTGTTGCTATAATCAATTTTAATTAAATTATTATTCACTTTTTCACTTTAATTGATTTTATCACATCTTTTTTTGTTTGGTTTTGAGTTGCATCGGTATTTTATATAACGTCTTTTTGTTTTAGTATAAGATCTAAGTGCTAGGTATGATCTGATTTCAGAGTGCAAAGTTCGGTTTTGGGTTCTAAGTGGGGGGTGTGATTCAAGTGGTTAAGTGGTTCCTTGTTTATGTTTAAATCTTCGTATTGACTCTGCATATTAGTAAGTGGGTTTCTGTGTTTTATAATTTCTAGATGTCCGCTATGGCTTACATTAATTTAGATTGCAACGTTAGGATTATTAGAAGTTTTGTATTAACGGGTAGAGAGGGGGCTATTGATGATAATTGTATAGCTCGCACGTTTATTATTAAAAATAATCAAATAAATTATAAGCAAAACATTTTGGTGCCAGAATTATTACTGGGTTTTTTTATTGTGATTGATCGTAGTTCAATTATAGTGGCGATGAACTCCAGCGGCGCAGTTACAGGAGCACCCACTCCAGCTGGGAGTGCTATTTTAAAAAGCAATGCAATGGGTATCCTACAGGACTTAAAGAGGATCCAAGGAGCGCTCCAACCAGCATTTAAGGCGGACAGCCAGTTGGTCGCCATGTACGAGGACTCCAAAGCCATTCAAGGGGAGCTTGAAGAATTGGATATTTCAGAGATCAGCAGCGACTTGCAATGGACCGTGTCTGAGCTTCTAGCGACGATGCATGCGGAAGCTTCCAGTATTCGGGCGGACGCAGCGCTCAGTCTAAGTTTTCACACCTTGCCTGCTCTTCATCTTCTTACCTTCAACAGAGGATATTCGAAGTTTGCGAGCCACTTTATTATAAGTCCGGTGTTTGCAATAGGGCTCCAAAGCCCTGGTGCTTGAAAGGATCTATCCACATCTGCTCTTTTGCATGCTTTAAAACGGTTTATATGCACAAGCTGGAAGCCACAGCATATTTGGTCTGACAACGCAACCCATTTTGGTGGAGCTTAAAACGAGCCAAAGGAAATGCTGAAATTGGGGCGATTGAGTCCATCGAGTGGCTTTTTATTCCTCCTCGATCTCCGCATTGGTGGACTCTGGAAAGCGGCTGTCAAAACCGCAAATCATCCTTGTTGGTTCCTCAGTTCTTGGATTTGAGGAGCTGTGAACTCTGCTCTTTCACATATGTGCTATCTTAAACTCACGTCCTTTATTTTCTCTTTTAAAAGATCCTGCAGACCTTAATGTCCTAATGCCGCCCATCTTTAAACTGGTGGTGCGTCAATCAGTTTCATCGAGCAAAAGCTAAATTTTAGTCTTTCTGTGCCCGAAGGAAGGAGGAGTACTTAAGCCTTCTTCAGCAGCGCTACAAATGGCGTGCGTCTGGACCTGCCTTGGCAATTATCGAAGTGGTGCTAGTCTAGGACGAGAAGGACTAAGTGGCCGTTGGAAAAAATTTTGGATCAAGTCTCTGGTCGCGGTGGAGTGTTTCGAGTGGCGGTGATTATAACCGTATCTGGAACCACGAAGCGCGCAGTGTCTAAGCTCCCCCTATTGCCCCTTAAGGACTGGTCCCAACTATGAGGAAAATGTCGAGTTAGGCAGCAGCTACTGCAAAGATTTATCACTTAAATATAATAATTGTTGTTATTTGCGTCGTTATTTAATCTTATCGCTAAAGTTGATAATCACGCTTAAATTTTTATATCAATACAAACAACTCAAACAACAACTTCATCACCCATAATATATATATATATATATATATATTGCACATATATTGCAGTGTATTGTAGTATGCACATATATTGAATACCCACTGTACCGAAAATACTTAAAGGGTACGCACTGTAACACTTTGTTGCAGTGTTTACATATTTCAAAGTCCCGGTCATAAACCCTAAGTGGCCGAAATATGAACCGATCGCTATGGCTTAGCCCACACACGGGAAGTGCTAGCGTTGGCATAACTGCATCGAACGGACAGCATATGCATACCCCTCGCGCCTCCACTTGAGAGCGCATAGCATTGTGCATAGGTATATAGATATATAGCCGTCTCTTTGCCGCCGCCTGCGAGCAGCGCAGCTATGAGACTAAGCCTTAATTAGACTTAAAGAATATTGTAAAATCAGAGACACTTCGATCGTTGGACCGGCACCATTGCTGCTCCAATCAAATAAAATCCAATCGAATTTAAACAGCATATTTGCGGCGACCGTGACATGAGTCCCGGAGGACTTAGGAATCAGAAAATATGTGGCTAAAAAGGAACCAAAGGATGAAAAGAAATACAAAAGGATGAAAAGGGACCAGAAAAAATAAAATTGACAAAAGAATAGCCCGCATAAAGTGGCTGCTATTTGCTCAATCAACGCCGCCCGCATGGACGACGGCGCAAAAACTTTAAAACGAGCTTAAATTTTTAAGAGAATCACTCCAAAATAGGGTACCACAAAGCACAACTCACTCAGAATACCAAATACAAGTGATAAATAAAAACTAATAACAAAACCAAATATTCCCAAGCCACTGTCGAAACGACCACAGGACTGCCCGACCGATTGCCCCGGACCTCTCAGCTCTGCGGCATGCAATTGCACATGCGTGAAGCCGAAGACTTGTACGAAGACCAGGCACGACCGCCACCTGCGCCTTCGAGGGAGCGTCAGCGTAGCCAAACCGGCGACGACCAGCTGACGTAGAAAGAAGGAAGAGAAACCAACCAAGCTGGGAGCAAATTTTTTTTTTACCCATGCACTGCGCTGCATAATTTTTTTGATTGCACTACGAGCATATTTTTTTTTTTATATCTATAATATAATATTTTGTAAAATTGAGCGGAACCTTTTCTGCTCGATTAGACGTGTAGCCTATAAAGGTACGCAAAAAACTAGGTAGGAATTTTGTTAACTTAAATGCGCAGTAATGCGATAAGTAAATTTGCAATAGAAGATCTTAATAATTTTAATGAAACACTTTATACACATAAAATAAAAGTATATGCAAAACCCACCAAGCCCACCCACGGTGGATTCCACTGCCAATGTCATCAACAAGGTAGAATCTAGCAACATCAATCTATATTGGGTACATGTACTCTTGATAATAATTGTTGTTATCATGTGCGCCACTGTCTTTTACAAAATTTACAAGCTGCATAATAATTGTCTGGAAAAATGGTATATGAGCCGGGGAAATGACCTGGATAAAATATAAGCAGCAAAATAAATAAAAATAACACAAAAAATAGCACAAACAACAGATTTCACATAAATTTTAACACCTAAAATCTAAGAATATGAAATAAAAAAAAAAAAATAATAAATATAAAATATTTCAATATATTCTTCTTACAAAGTATGGCCTAACTAAAGGCATGGAATGGAACAAATTGTACACAGAATTATCAAACATTAAAACTAATTTTGAGAGATCATATAAGTCACTAACCCAGAATAGACCTATCCAACAGAACACGGTTAGGAAGCATGTTGAAATATTAGTAGAGTGCTTTAATGAAGCGCGAATGCTAATACATGATCACAGGGAAAGGTTAAATCAAGATCATTGGTCACAGGTATCGAAGCGTTTGATACGACTACGATCTAATTTAATATTTGTTGAACAAAAGTTCCGTTTAGAAATATCGGTACCAACCGTTCTAAACACTCCAATAGCAGTTGACACTGCACCTGACCCGGAATCAACAGAAACGAATGAATCGGAGTCAGAAGTAAACCTCAAAATAGAGGATGAAGATTTGAATAATCTTACTATTCCGGCGGTACACACTGATCTGGACAATTCAAAAGATTCAGATACCTCCAGTGTAATAGAAAACAAAATAAGCACTATATCACGATGGCACAATCAAATATTGATTTTATTAATACAGCATCCAAGCTTATACCAGTTTTTGATGGTAAGGCTGAAAATTTAACAAGTTTCATTGATGCTTTACAAATAATAGAATCAATAAAAGGCGAGCACGAAGAATTAGCTGTCTCCATAATAAAAACAAAGCTAAAAGGTGTCGCCAGAAATCTAATCGGTAATGAAACAACAATTACTGAAGTGATTTCTAAACTAAGAGGCGTCAAGGGCGAAACTGTAGAAGTATTATCAGCGAAGCTGATGAACCTACAGCAGCGCAATAAAACTGCTAACCAATATACACAAGAAATTAAGCAGATGGCGAAAGCCTTAGAAGGCGCATATATAACAGCGAGCAAGCCAGAAGTTATTTATCGCAGCATGCAGTCAAAGCAATGACTCAAAATTGCACAATCGATAAGGTAAGACTTATTATACAAGCTGGCACCTTTACTATGAACGATGCTGTTTCCAAATTTGTCAATAGTTGCACTGAAGCAACTGGTCAGTCAAACACCGTCCTATATTTTAAGAACTATCCACAGCGCGGCTCAAATCGCGGACGTCGAAATTATAGAGGTAATTCTCGTGGTAATTACAATAACTACAACAACAATTACCAAAATAACCGGGGAGGACGAGGCCAATATAGAGGAAACTATAGAGGCGGTGGTAACTCGTACCGAAGCCACAATGGCAATAACCAAAGCAATGTCAGATTTACACAAAATACTAACCAAAACACATCGGGAAACTCCCAAAGCCCTTTAAATACTCAACAATAAAAGAAGTCAGAGTTCACACCATTAATCTCAGCCAAAATATATTCGTTTCATTTTTCAATGTAGCTACTGGAAAAGAGCTTATCTTTATAATAGACACCGGTGCAGACATTTCCATTTTAAAAGAAACTTCGGATAACTTCCAAAACATCCAAGACGATCACATCATAGACATAAAAGGCATAAGTCAAGAAATAACCAAATCCCAAGGTTTAGTTTCTTTGGAGATACAGACAACTAAATACATAATTCCACACGATTTTCATATCCTAAATTCACATTTCCCAATTCCATGCGATGGAATAATAGGCATCGACTTTATTAAAAAATACAACTGTCAATTAGACTTCAAGCCATCTGAAGATTGGCTTATAATTAGACCCAATAATTTAAACCAATGACTCATAGTTCTGGCAATAATTCAATACTTCTGCCAGCAAGATCGCAAGTTATTCGGAAAATTGAACTTAACTCAAAAGAGACTGTGTATTTATTCCAAATCAGGAAATTCAGCATGGCATTTACGTTGCAAATATCTTAGCAACATCCAATAATGCCTTCATAAGACTATTAAACACAACAAATACCGACCAAGTAGTCAGTACAGATAACCTAACATATGAATCACTTTCAAACTACGATGTAGTCAAAACAAAGCCAGACAATAGGAAAAAATCCGTACTATCACTACTTTCAAAAAACTTCCCTCCACAATTCAAGTCACAGCTTTCTAGCTTATGCTAGGCGATTAGTAGTTGACTACCGCCAGATTACTAAAAAATTACTATCTGATAAATGCCTATAATTGATGCCTAGAATTGATGATATTTTAGATCAACTAGGTCGAGCAAAATACTTTTCATGTCTTGACTTAATGTCAGGATTCCATCAAATTGAACTAGAAAAAGGATCAACGAGCAACGGCTCATTCGCGATTTCACGCGATTACCCTTCGGATTAAAAATAGCTCCTAATTCGTTTCAGAGAACGATGACTATTGCCTTCTTTGGGCTAGAACCTTCTCAAGCATTCCTTTATATGGATGACTCAATAGTAATTGGTTGTTCCGAAAAACATATGCTTAAGAAGTTACCAGATGTTTTTGAGAAATGTAGGAAATACAACCTAAAGTTACATCCAGAAAAATATTCATTTTTTATGCATGAAGTGACTTTTCTAGGTCATAAATGCACTGATAAAGGAATACTTCCAGATGACAAGAAATACGATGTCATTATGAACTACCCAGTTCCGCACATTCTGTAACTATTATAGACGTTTTATAAAAGATTTCACTAAAGAATTCTGTATAATAACAGATGCAAGTAAGCAAGCATGTAGAGCGGTTCTAACTCAAAACCATAATGGTCTCCAACTTCCCATTGCATACGCATCAAGAGCATTTACAAAAGGTGAAAGTAACAAATGTACTACTGAGCAGGAATTAGCTGCAATTCATTGGGCGATATTACATTTCAACCATATATATATGAAAAACATTTCTTAATAAAAACAGAGCATAGACCTTTAATATACCTTTATTCAATGATCAATCCCAGTTCTAAACTGACACGTATGAGGCTCGAACCAGAAGAATACGACTTTACAGTCGAATATTTAAAGGAAAAAGATTATTATGTAGCTGATGCCTTATCAAGGATAACCATCAAAGATCTACATATATTGAAGTTGATACTAGATATCAAAGTAGACAAAAATTCCGCGCGGAAAATCAAAAACAAGAATTGCCTATGCAATCTTTAAATAAAGCTTCTAAGCCCAACGTATACGACGTCATAAACAATGATGAAGTACGTAAAGTAGTAACCTTGCAGATAAAAAATACGTTATGTTTATTTAAACAAGGCAGAAAAATTACTGCAAGATTTGATGTTAGCGATTTATATACTAATGGAGTTATTGACTTAGATCAATTTTCCATAGGCTTGAAATGCAAGCCGGTATACATAAAATCAGCCAACTCGAAGTGGCACCGTGGGAAAATATCTTTGAATATACTTCAATAGATAATTTCAAATTAGTGGGCAATAAAATCTTGGAAACATTAAGAGTAGCGCTACTCAACCCCGTGACCCAAATAACAAATTTAAAAGAAAAAGAAGCAATTTTGTCTACATTTCATGATCAATTCAAGGAGGTCATACTGGCATATCAAAAACTTTGGCCAAAGTAAAAAGACACTATTACTGGAAAGGCATGTCCAAAGATATAACTGAGTACGTAAGAAAATGTCAAAAATGCCAGAAAGCCAAAATAACTAAACACACAAAGACCCCTTTAACAATTACAGACACATCAATAAATGCTTTTGACAGAGTGATAGTGGACACTATTGGTCCACTGCCAAAATCAGAAAATGGCAATGAGTATGCAGTCACTTTAATATGTGATTTAACTAAGTATTTAGTTGCCATACCTGTTCCAAATAAAAATGCTAATACTGTCGCTAAAGCAATATTTGAATCTTTTATCCTGGAGTACGGTCCAATGAAGGCCCAATTCATTACGGACATGGGAACAGAATATAAGAATTCAATTATAGACGATTTGTGCAAATATTTAAAGATTGAAAATATTACATCCACAGCACACCACCACCAGACAGTTAGAACAATAGAAAGAAGTCATAGAACTTTCAATGAGTACATACGATCTTACATATCGGTTGATACTGATTAGGACGTATGGCTTCAATATTTTGTCTTTTGTTTCAACACGACCCTCTCTATGGCACATACTTATTGTCCATATGAGCTAGTGTTCGGTAAAACAAGTAATTTACCGAAACATTTTAATAGCAGAGATAGTATAGAAGCACTATATAATATAGATGACTATGCTAAGGAGAGTAAGTATAGATTAGAAGTAGCCTATAAAAGAGCTAGAGTTATGTTAGAAGTAAATAAGAATAGAAATAAAATACTATATGATCATAAAGTAAGGGATATAGATATATCAGTAGGTGGCCAGGTTTTATTAAAAAAAGAGACAGGTCACAAGTTAGATCCTAAATATACAGGCTCGTATATAGTAACGGAAATAGGAGATAGAGAAAACATAATAATAACAAATAATAAACATAGGAAACAAACAGTTCATAAGGATAGATTAAAAATCTTTATTTCATAAATTGCACTTAGTATGGCCATACAAAGACACACATACATAGATAAATAAATAAACATATGCTTTTAATAATTTCATTTTCTTTAATTCTAATAAAATGTATTAATTGTATTAAGAGAATGTATTAATTAGAAACTTTTATTATAAAAATAACTTAATTATATTACGGTATTTTTCAAAAGGAGGGAGATGTAATATGCACATATATTGAATACCCACTGTACCGAAAATACTTAAAGGGTACGCACTGTAACACTTTGTTGCAGTGTTTACATATTTCAAAGTCCCGGTCATAAACCCTAAGTGGCCGAAATATGAACCGATCGCTATGGCTTATCCCACACACGGGAAGTGCGAGCGTCGGCATAATCCCTCGCTCCTCGCTCCTCGCGCCTCCACTTGAGAGCGCATAGCAATGTACATAGGTATATAGATATATAGTCGTTTCTTTGCCGCCGCCTGCGAACTTAAAGAATATTGTAAAATCAGAGACACTTCGATCGTTGGACCGGTACCATTGCTGCTCCAATCAAATAAAATCCAATCGAATTTAAACTGCATATTTCAATTCCTCACAAATATGTTAAGGAAGATATATCAGTACGGTTCTGAGCTCACAGTGGGATAAATAGTGTTTGCCGCGCACAAATATAATTAAGTATAATCAAATAAATAACTAGAAATATAAATTTGACACCAGAATTATTTCTTATAGCCAGTGGATGAAGAGGATTTGGATTTGAAGAGGATCCAAGGAGCCCTTCAGCCTTTGAGGCCATCCACAGGTTGAACAATTGGATATTTCGGAGATCAGCAGCGAGTTGCGATGGACCGTGTCTGAGCTTGTAGCGACGATGCATGCCGAAATCGAGCACTTGACGTAACTGAGCTCTGCTCCAATTGCTGTCCAGCGGAATTTCTGTCCACCATTTCCAGCGGAATTCAGGCGGACGCAGCGCCTTATAAGTAAGGTGTGAAAGCTACAGAGATTCCGATATTGTCTTCGGGACTCCATTTTAAAAGCCGCTCGTTTCTTTGAAATCTCCGAGGTGAATAAGAATTTCACGCTGTATTTTTTGGAGAATCGATTTAGTAACCGTCGGTTAATATTTCGGGTTTATGTGAACAAGATTCTAGGCCTCAGTCGAATGGAATGTTGCTCAGTGTCAGCGCTTCGATGTCTTTAAGATACATTCAATGCCCACACGCGAGCCTTGAAAACTTTTGGGACGACAGTTCAGATCGCCGGCAGCATCATTGTCCATGTGGGAGTGGGAGGATGGTCAAAATGCCTCGAACTCGCACCTTATCACTACTTGGGAGTCTATGGAAGAATTTTTGAAAAAGTTTCTTGCTCTTTAGATGTGTGCTTCTCTTTCTATGAAACCTTTCTATGAAACCCGTGCCCTTATTTCGTCTTATATAATTCATAATATATAAAAAAATAAAACGATCCTCCGGCTTCTTTATTATCTGAGATCTCATCTCTCATAGTTTATTAATTTTCCGTTAAAACTATAGTTTCCTAGATCCGGTAATCAAATTTTAGTACTAATGTTACGCAGCGACTCAATGATACTGCCCCCCTTGACTTGGGATAACTCTTCAAACTTTAACGCAAATGCATTCCTGCCTTTTGCCGATTAACACTCTAACGCCTAATGTTGCCACTTACAGAAAAGGAGACCGCTAGTAAACTTAAGATTTGTGGTTTCGAAACCCACTACAAAACCGACATTGCCGTCGAAGCTGGGCTGGAGGCCAAAAATAAACCAACGCACAACCAAAAACCAAATATAAACGAATTTTATTTTATTAATATCCTGCTGATTCCTGACGGAATAAAGTGGAAGAACCTCCCAAGCGGAATGATCCAATACAATGCAAATGCTGCCATGAGTAAATACACCAAAAAATACTACACCCTTTGCTCAGTTTCCGTAGCTGGTGGAGATTGTCATAACACCGATCATTATCGTTCTATATAAGATATAAGAACAGCTAAGATGATCCATATAACAAAAAATGAGGTTGGCACTATGCTGCTAACTAAATACAGCACGTTACGAAATGGAGTAATGAAGTTGCCACCATACTGCTTACGTAGCTACAGCATATGGCATCAACAATCCAAAAGTACATCGTAAGTATTCCTCAATGCAGCCAATGCAGCTAGATTTTCATTGCGTCTTCCATATATTTTGTGTTTGATTGATTTATTATTTTTTGTGTATATTTGAATAATCATACTTTTTTAATGTTAAATATGTTACTCTCCGATACTCCCTTAATGAATGTTATCAGAGTATTTGTCAATATTTTAAATAGCTGCCGATATTTGCTGATTTCATTGCTGATGGGTATTTCATTAATAAACTCAAGCTGTCTTACTGTTGTTATGGCCTACAACTAACTATGGTAAATGGTAACAAGAAAGGTATCCTAACTTCGGGCGGAGCCGAATTTGAAATACCCTTGCAGTTGAGTGGCAGTCCGCTAGGTGGCGACACGCATCTTATATTATTAGATATCCTAAATACATTTACTCTTATTATTTATGATTGAAAAAACTAGATAACCTAAATAAACTAGAAAACTAGGAGGATAGTTAAAGATTTAAAAATTAATAATTAAAACAATTTTTTTTAGGTTCGGGACCGAATTGCTTTTGTTTGGAACGTCTAACGACTATGGATCCCTATGGAAAAACGATTTAATATGTTTTTAACAATATCCATAAGGGAAATATTATTTCTAAATATCTTTATAAAAAATTATTACAGAATAAAGAAACTAAAACAAAATTCCATATTATTTCTATATAAGATAAATGATTATACCTAACATATGGATATCCTGCATTGCCAAACACAAACAAGTTTTACTAATCACCCTATACTGTCATTAAAGGGATTAGCTCCTTTCCGATTAGTAGCATATGAAACTATGGTAGAATCGACAGACAATTAATCTAAAATTATATATCAGTATACCATACAAGTTTGTGTTGTCCAGTTTTCATTACAATAATGATTATTAATTTTAATTATTAATTTTTAGTTTTAGATTTTTATTAATTTTAATAATTTTAAATTTTAAGCTAGTTTTAAAATTGTTTTATTTTAGTTATCTTCTTTAAAGCTACAAGGGCAGTCCGATTAGTACTTAGCCAAAACAAAAACCATCTACATCAGCTAACATCCGCATACTCAGAAGCCAAATCAAAGCAAAACCAACCATCTCAATAACCCTAAAAGCCAAAGAACAAAAAACAAACCCTACTAGCACAATCAATTTAAAACAAACACAAACAAACCACTCAAATATGTCATTTAAAATAATACAAAGGAATATAAAGGAATAACCCAACAACTACAACCAGCTACTAATACTCATAAAAACACACTCGCCACACATTATCTCACTTCAAGAAACACACATACAACATCTTCACTTTTACCTATACCGATACACAACGTAATACTAACAAACACCCCATCTAACAGATTTGGAGGAGTAGCCCTACTAATCCACAAATCTATCCAACACTCACAAAGTAATATCAACGACAACGTAGCAGTAGCAGTGGATATTAAAACAAAACTTCAAACTATATTCCATCTACATTTCACCCAGCAAATCCTTCTCACGCCACAACCTGAACAACGTAGTGAACATCAACAACGAAACTGTCATGATAACTGGGGACTTCAATAGCTGACACCAAAATTGGGTATCTACTCAATTCAAGAGGTAACATAGTAGCCGAATTCATAGAACAATCCCAACTAACCCTTCTAAATGACAAGTCACCAACCCACTTCACTACACACAACACATTCACAAACATTGATCTTAGCTTCTGTTCCCCCTCACTCACCCCCTGCACAAAGTGGACTATAACAGACAACCTCCATGGAAGTGATCATTTTCCAATTCTAATCACCCTTTTCCCGATCAACACCAGCTCTAACAAATATAAAACAAATTTTAAAATAAACCAAGCAAACTGGAAACAATTTGCAACCCACGCCCACAACAACAATAACATATATCCCCCCTCATCCAACATAAACAAAATTACTATCAAAAGTGCACACCTTGCAATACCACAAACTTTACCCTACAGACACACACACACTGTTCCTTGGTGGAACAAAGCCCTATCAGACCTGCAGAAAAATAAAAAACAAATCTGGAAGGCCCTGAAAAGAGGCACAACCCAAGAAAATATCATTAAATACCGGAAAACAAATGCACTTTTTAAAAGAGCAGTTAAAATAAGAAAAAAAGAAGCTACGTCCAAATTTACATCAACCATTCAACCTTACACACCAACAACTAATATATGGAACAATATTCGACGATTTTGCGGTCTAAATCCGGTAAAACAAATACACTGCATAACCAATAACAACGTTAAAACTAACGACAAACAAGAAATAGCCAACCTACTCGCCCAGCACTGGTCCCAACTGTCCAAGAACTCAAATTTCAGCCAAGAATTCATATCCCACAAGCACAACACAACAACACTCAACCACATCCCGTCCAATTCAGCTATTGAAATCGATAAACCCATAACCAAATTAGAACTAACGATTGCTCTCCAATCCCTTAAAGGCATAACCCAAGGTATCAATAGAATCTCATACCCCATGTTAAAAAATAGCTCACTAGCAATAAAAACTAGAATATCTTCCCATTTCAACCATATCTTTGAATTCTATATACCTCAATCCTACAAAATCAGCATAATCATACCTATATTAAAAGCCGAGGAGGATAAAACCGACATAGCTTCATACTTACCCATATCACTCAAATAATGCGTGGGGAAAACTCTGGACAAAATAATTGCAAACAGACTATGGTGGTACGTAAACAGCAATAAACTCCTACACCCACACCAATATGGGTTCAAAAAAGGTAAATCGACCTCGGATAATCTGCTCTATGCAGATCACATCATTACGAAGTCGCTTAATACCAGGAAACATACCTCACTCATCTCTTTTGACTTTGCAAGAGCTTTTGATCGAGTAGGTATCCACTCAATAGTCGACCAACTAATCGAATGGAAATGTAGCCACAAAATAATAAACTATATCATTAATTTAATAATAAACTACACCAAAAAATAGAGATAAAGGTGTCCGAATAAGGTCAAGTATCACAAACTTCTACCCCCTGAAAATGGTATTCCACAAGGATCGCCCATCTCAGTAGTCCTATTTTTAATAGCATTTAATAAACTTGCCAATACCCTAACAAAGGAAAAACAAAGAAATTAAAATCAGCGCATATGCCGACGACTTCCTTTTATGAGTCACGCTAAAAAATCAAAAAAACACTACCAAAAATCTTACCCATATTTTTAGGATAATATATGATTGCGGAAAATATTCAGGCGCATCTCTATCTCAAACGAAATGCCAACACCAACACATTTGTAGAAAACATAGATGCAACTGCACAATCACTCAAAATACTTGGACTAACCATAAACAATAGGTACAAATGAGCTCACAATAAATTCTCTCATACCATCTCTCTCTAATATTATTAAATGCCTGATCAGCCACAAATTTAATTGCAACACAAGCACCCTACTTAACATTACTAAATCAATACTCATATCTAAAATCGACTACGCTCTTCACACATATGGATACTCCCCGAAAAACATTCTAAACAAATTAAAAACCACATTAAACGCAGCACTCAGAACAGGCCTAGGCGCCTTTCGCACCACACCAACACACAGCCTACTTTATGAGGCCATCCCAAAAATCGAGCATCGACGCGACCAACTCACAACCAAACTGTTCATAAACCTTACCCGCTCCAAAGATACACCATTACACAAGCACATCCAACCAAAAACCAACAACAAAAAATGGACCTCAACACTAGAACGAACTATAGAGAACTGTCAACTCCATAACATCCCAATCAAATCTACCAAACTATACAAGACCAAACCACCATGGCAACTATCCCAAAATATAATCAACACCTCTCTGAACGACTACAAAACAAAACACGTCATCTGAAACATTCCAGAAACTTTTCTTTGAAATCAAAGAAACCTACAATAACCACACATTTATCTACACGGACGGATCTAAAATAAATTTAAACACTGCCTTTGCTGTATCCGATGAAACAGAAGTTTTGCGGTATGGAATTCTACTGCCCTGCTCATCCATCCTAACAGGAGAAATGATCGGAATCCTTGAAGCCATCAAGATCTCAACCATCAAAAGAGGGAAATCGGTAATCTGCTCTGACTCCCTTGGAGCGATCGAAGACTTTCAAAACCCACGAAACTTAAACAAATATCCTGCATACATTCGATCACTACTACAAACTAAACAACCAAAAATAAAAATATTATGGATCCCAGGACACTCCAATTTTAAAGGAAATGATCTTGCAGATAGAACCGCAAAAGAGGCAATAAAAATTCCACTTATATACACGCCCAATGAAAACATAACGGACATTAATAAAATGCAACACATGGTACAAAAACATTAACACTATCAACACTTACATATCAGCATTCTTTAAAATACCACAAGAAGAAATCAGCAGAATTGACCAAATTAAATTTATAAGACTTCGGCTAGGACATACAAGCATAACACACAAGCACCTCCTCGATCCCAATACCCCACGCACTGCTATCGCTGCCAATCATCAAACCCCACAAACATGGAACATATCTTAGACTCCTGCCCAGCTACCTCAGAACAAGTAAAATCTACTAAAAAATCGGCCAGCCACTGAATATCTTAAGAGCCCATAAGCAGAAAACATTAAAACAATGATTAAATTCCTAAAAAAAACCAATTTATACAACGAAATTTAGAATTAAAAAAACATACCGTTAACTTAGCCAATTATAAACATAACTAAATAGATAAAACACGTAGTCGAAGGCCTCGTTGCACAAAGCCTTCTTTCTTTTGCACACAGAATATACATCTGTAAGTCAAAATGGCTTGAAGGACTGGTCGACAAAATCTTGTAGATTCCATATAACTGAAAATACATTACATAGTTTATAACTATTTATGGATTCTATTTTTGGTCAACTGAGTTAGCTGATTAAGTCCTATTTTTACAATATGTGTCTTAAGGAAGAAAAAGGAAAAGAAAATTGCAATTTAATTTTATTTTTAATAAGAGGGAGCTTCTTGTAAACATTTTAATACAAGTAACTTTATGAACAGAAATTCAACTTTATATTTATTTATACTTTTAATCTTAAGGACTTAATTTAAGGACAATTATTGGATAAGGGTTGCTATAACTAGTATCGAAAATACAAGAAGAATCAAATCCAGCATAATTGGGTCTGCTGATCTGTTATAGAAATAGAATATCTGTATAGAAATAATATAGAGTAGAAATTAGGCATTGAAATAGTTTGGCATCAAAACTTAAAAAACAAAACTTTTCTGAACTTTTCTATTAAGATTTTATTTTTGTAGCGGAAAGGCGGTGTGAAAAAATGTTGGCACAAAGTCGTTGTCATTTCATACCATAGTAGTCTCAACACTTTCGAAAAAATAAACTGATTTCTAATTAAAAACGTGGTCAACTTTGAGGTCAATGGTGCAGTCGACTGCAGCATGCCACAAAACTAAAACGGGAACTGTGCTTGTTACAACTACAAGCTTAAAATATATAAACATAAACAAATAAACAAATTAAAAAAACATTATTCGGTTTGTGGTTTTGCGCGAAATATTAGCATCTGTTGACATACATACATACGCTGTTTGCTACCACTCGGCAATCGCTCTTACATATTTAACACCGTTATATAGAAGCTGCACAGTGGGTCATGAGCTGACAATAAATAAACGATCTAAAATAAATTTTTTGTTGCGAAAATGAATCCGTTTTTCGTTTGTGCCTCTCCTGGAAGGAAAGTATTCCTGAGTCATAGTGCAGTTGTCATTTTTGAGGAACTTCAAGGAGTTGTCCTCCTTGAAATCAGTGGAGACATTTCCGGAGGCGATGTTAAATTTGCGGCTCAGCGAATTGGAGGCAATCGTTGCGGATTTCAAGAGCACCCACAAGGAGCTGTCCGAGTTGGATGTTGCAGAACTCAGGAGCGATCTGCGCGTCAACTTCAACGATGTGGCTAGGGAGGCACGATTCATCCTGGATCAGGAGATTATGCAGCGCTCTAGTTTGTTGCCGGCAAGTTCGACGCTGATCAACGCTGCTTCTGCCACCAATTGCGATCCGTCGTTTGGCAGAACTTTTCAGGCTTTTGAGAAGCTTTTGAAACGTTTGCGGTCCTGCCTTTGTGAATCTACCTTGGAGACTGTTCGATCGTTGGAGCTCACGGACAAAAATTATGACGTGGCATTGGAGCTGCTAAACAAAAGGTTTAGTAATCGCAGGCTCATTTTTCAAGCTCATGTTAATGAGATAATGAATCTGAGGGCCGTAGAACCCGCATTCTACGACGAGGCTTCGCGAGCTTTCGGACAAATTTAATTCGCATATGCGAGCCTTGTCAAGCATGGGCACAACGAAGGAGATTGCTAGCTGCATCATAATCCAAGTGCTGTTGCAGAAGGTTGATGATGCCACGCAGTCCAAGTGGAAGGAAATGCAAGCTGACTCGGATTCCTTGGATTCCATTCCAACTTGGGAGTCCATCGCCAGTTTTCTTGAGCAGAGATGCCGGACTTTGGAGAGCATGGATTTGCCGACGACATCATATGCACCAAACCTTGCGGTAGGACGGCGTAGACCCTTTCAATATGGAACAATATTCGACGATTTTGCGGTCTAAATCCGGTAAAACAAATACACTGCATAACCAATAACAACGTTAAAACTAACGACAAACAAGAAATAGCCAACCTACTCGCCCAGCACTGGTCCCAACTGTCCAAGAACTCAAATTTCAGCCAAGAATTCATATCCCACAAGCACAACACAACAACACTCAACCACATCCCGTCCATTTCAGCTATTGAAATCGATAAACCCATAACCAAATTAGAACTAACGATGCTCTCCAATCCCTTAAAGGCATAACCCAAAGTATCAATAGAATCTCATACCCCATGTTAAAAAATAGCTCACTAGCAATAAAAACTAGAATATCTTCCCATTTCAACCATATCTTTGAATTCTATATACCTCAATCCTACAAAATCAGCATAATCATACCTATATTAAAAGCCCAGGAAGATAAAACCGACATAGCTTCATACTTACCCATATCACTCAAATAATGCGTGGTGGTACCTAAACAGCAATAAACTCCTACACCCACACCAATATGGGTTCAAAAAAGGTAAATCGACCTCGGATAATCTGCTCTATGCAGATCACATCATTACGAAGTCGCTTAATACCAGGAAACATACCTCACTCATCTCTTTTGACTTTGCAAGAGCTTTTGATCGAGTAGGTATCCACTCAATAGTCGACCAACTAATCGAATGGAAATGTAGCCACAAAATAATAAACTATATCATTAATTTAATAATAAACTACACCAAAAAATAGAGATAAAGGTGTCCGAATAAGGTCAAGTATCACAAACTTCTACCCCCTGAAAATGGAATTCCACAAGGATCGCCCATCTCAGTAGTCCTATTTTTAATAGCATTTAATAAACTTGCCAATACCCTAACAAAGGAAAAACAAAGAAATTAAAATCAGCGCATATGCCGACGACTTCCTTTTATGAGTCACGCTAAAAAATCAAAAAAACACTACCAAAAATCTTACCCATATTTTTAGGATAATATATGATTGCGGAAAATATTCAGGCGCATCTCTATCTCAAACGAAATGCCAACACCAACACATTTGTAGAAAACATAGATGCAACTGCACAATCACTCAAAATACTTGGACTAACCATAAACAATAGGTACAAATGGAGCTCACACATAAATTCTCTCATACCATCTCTCTCTAATATTATTAAATGCCTGATCAGCCACAAATTTAATTGCAACACAAGCACCCTACTTAACATTACTAAATCAATACTCATATCTAAAATCGACTACGCTCTTCACACATATGGATACTCCCCGAAAAACATTCTAAACAAATTAAAAACCACATTAAACGCAGCACTCAGAACAGGCCTAGGCGCCTTTCGCACCACACCAACACACAGCCTACTTTATGAGGCCAACATCCCAAAAATCGAGCATCGACGCGACCAACTCACAACCAAACTGTTCATAAACCTTACCCGCTCCAAAGATACACCATTACACAAGCACATCCAACCAAAAACCAACAACAAAAAATGGACCTCAACACTAGAACGAACTATAGAGAACTGTCAACTCCATAACATCCCAATCAAATCTACCAAACTATACAAGACCAAACCACCATGGCAACTATCCCAAAATATAATCAACACCTCTCTGAACGACTACAAAACAAAACACGTCATCTGAAACATTCCAGAAACTTTTCTTTGAAATCAAAGAAACCTACAATAACCACACATTTATCTACACGGACGGATCTAAAATAAATTTAAACACTGCCTTTGCTGTATCCGATGAACAGAAGTTTTGCGGTATGGAATTCTACTGCCCTGCTCATCCATCCTAACAGGAGAAATGATCGGAATCCTTGAAGCCATCAAGATCTCAACCATCAAAAGAGGGAAATCGGTAATCTGCTCTGACTCCCTTGGAGCGATCGAAGACTTTCAAAACCCACGAAACTTAAACAAATATCCTGCATACATTCGATCACTACTACAAACTAAACAACCAAAAATAAAAATATTATGGATCCCAGGACACTCCAATTTTAAAGGAAATGATCTTGCAGATAGAACCGCAAAAGAGGCAATAAAAATTCCACTTATATACACGCCCAATGAAAACATAACGGACATTAATAAAATGCAACACATGGTACAAAAACATTAACACTATCAACACTTACATATCAGCATTCTTTAAAATACCACAAGAAGAAATCAGCAGAATTGACCAAATTAAATTTATAAGACTTCGGCTAGGACATACAAGCATAACACACAAGCACCTCCTCGATCCCAATACCCCACGCACTGCTATCGCTGCCAATCATCAAACCCCACAAACATGGAACATATCTTAGACTCCTGCCCAGCTACCTCAGAACAAGTAAAATCTACTAAAAAATCGGCCAGCCACTGAATATCTTAAGAGCCCATAAGCAGAAAACATTAAAACAATGATTAAATTCCTAAAAAAAACCAATTTATACAACGAAATTTAGAATTAAAATAAACATACCGTTAACTTAGCTAATTATAAACATAACTAAATAGATAAAACACGTAGTCGAAGGCCTCGTTGCACAAAGCCTTCTTTCTTTTGCACACAGAATATACATCTGAGGGTCAAAATGGCTTGAAGGACTGGTCGACAAAATCTTGTAGATTCCATATAACTGAAAATACATTACATAGTTTATAACTATTTATGGATTCTATTTTTGGTCAACTGAGTTAGCTGATTAAGTCCTATTTTTACAATATGTGTCTTAAGGAAGAAAAAGGAAAAGAAAATTGCAATTTAATTTTATTTTTAATAAGAGGGAGCTTCTTGTAAACATTTTAATACAAGTAACTTTATGAACAGAAATTCAACTTTATATTTATTTATACTTTTAATCTTAAGGACTTAATTTAAGGACAATTATTGGATAAGGGTTGCTATAACTAGTATCGAAAATACAAGAAGAATCAAATCCAGCATAATTGGGTCTGCTGATCTGTTATAGAAATAGTTCAAAGCACCCGTGTAACGGGTTAGGAACTGTAAAAATTAAATAGTCCAAAAGAAATTTAAAATCAACTAGATGACGTTCTAGCATAAAGATTTTTTGATCCAGCAATGGTGGTTGCTTGTGCGTGGGCGTTTTGTGGCCTTTAGGGCGAGTTTGGACTCGATTTCACAAATCAGAGTTCGAAATCTAAAAAAAGATATGTCCGTGGATTATCTTGTGCATGTTCCAAGGTTGGATCTCTAGTACATGGGCGCCGGAAGGCGATAGACCTCTTACCAAATACCAAGTATGCTGCTTTCGTTGTGAAAAAAATAACATAATAGCTTTTAATTAACACCTTAACCTTAATTAACAACTGAATAAAAAAAAGGGAATCATATTGGTACAGATTGTTTGAATTTGGTTTTGTACGTAGAAATTAGGCATTGAAATAGTTTGGCATCAAAACTTAAAAAACAAAACTTTTCTGAACTTTTCTATTAAGATTTTATTTTTGTAGCGGAAAGGCGGTGTGAAAAAATGTTGGCACAAAGTCGTTGTCATTTCATACCATAGTAGTCTCAACACTTTCGAAAAAATAAACTGATTTCTAATTAAAAACGTGGTCAACTTTGAGGTCAATGGTGCAGTCGACTGCAGCATGCCACAAAACTAAAACGGGAACTGTGCTTGTTACAACTACAAGCTTAAAATATATAAACATAAACAAATAAACAAATTAAAAAAACATTATTCGGTTTGTGGTTTTGCGCGAAATATTAGCATCTGTTGACATACATACATACGCTGTTTGCTACCACTCGGCAATCGCTCTTACATATTTAACACCGTTATATAGAAGCTGCACAGTGGGTCATGAGCTGACAATAAATAAACGATCTAAAATAAATTTTTTGTTGCGAAAATGAATCCGTTTTTCGTTTGTGCCTCTCCTGGAAGGAAAGTATTCCTGAGTCATAGTGCAGTTGTCATTTTTGAGGAACTTCAAGGATTGTTGTCCTCCTTGAAATCAGTGGAGACATTTCCGGAGGCGATGTTAAATTTGCGGCTCAGCGAATTGGAGGCAATCGTTGCGGATTTCAAGAGCACCCACAAGGAGCTGTCCGAGATGGATGTTGCAGAACTCAGGAGCGATCTGCGCGTCAACTTCAACGATGTGGCTAGGGAGGCACGATTCATCCTGGATCAGGAGATTATGCAGCGCTCTAGTTTGTTGCCGGCAAGTTCGACGCTGATCAACGCAGCTTCTGCCACCAATTGCGATCCGTCGTTTGGCAGAACTTTTCAGGCTTTGCCGCCACTGCCACTTCCCACTTTTAGGGGAGATTATGCGGAGTGGCTTGAGTTTCGGTCACTGTTCTCGACCATGGGGGAGACAAACACATTCATCGGTCGGGTCGAGAAGCTTTTGAGAAGCTTTTGAAACGTTTGCGGTCCTGCCTTTGTGAATCTACCTTGGAGACTGATCGATCGTTGGAGCTCACGGACAAAAATTATGACGTGGCATTGGAGCTGCTAAACAAAAGGTTTAGTAATCGCAGGCTCATTTTTCAAGCTCATGTTAATGAGATAATGAATCTGAGGGCCGTAGAACCCGCATTCTACGACGAGGCTTCGCGAGCTTTCGGACAAATTTAATTCGCATATGCGAGCCTTGTCAAGCATGGGCACAACGAAGCAGATTGCTAGCTGCATCATAATCCAAGTGCTGTTGCAGAAGGTTGATGATGCCACGCAGTCCAAGTGGAAGGAAATGCAAGCTGACTCGGATTCCTTGGATTCCATTCCAACTTGGGAGTCCATCGCCAGTTTTCTTGAGCAGAGATGCCGGACTTTGGAGAGCATGGATTTGCCGACGACATCATATGCACCAAACCTTGCGGTAGGACGGCGTAGACCCTTTCATACAGGTAACTCTGCATTTGTGATTACCAACTCTTCCGCATGCATTATTTGTGATGGCCATTCTCACATAATAAACTCCTGTCCAAGGCTTTTAAGCTTGTCGCCTGAGGATCGTTTAGGCGAAGTTAGGCGATTGGACTTATGTCGTAAGTGCCTTGGATCTGGGCACCTATATGGGCATAGCAATTCGTCAAGCTGCCGTGCTTGTGGACGCAGGCATCATTGCTTGCTGCATTTTGGTGGCAATTCGCCAGCTCACGGCCAACACCCCTCTCCCGAGGTTTCCGCAGCTAGCAACGCTGTTTCTCGGTCAGCGTCCGCTCCCGTCAATTCTCTTGTCGCCAAGGATCGTTTTGGTGATGTGGTGCTGCTAGCCACTGCCAATATTTTGGTCAGGAACCGCTCCGGAGTTCTACTGCCCTGCCGAGCGCTGCTCGATTCTGGTTCGCAGGTGCATCTGGTCACCTCAAGGCTGACAAACCAACTGCTGCTGCGGAAGATAAGGTCTCCAGTTTCTGTGTCCGGTATAGGTTACGCAGGGTTGTGTACCGATGGGTTTTCTGTGCAAGTCAGCTTGCAAC
Source organism: Drosophila atripex (assembly GCA_035045925.1). NCBI lineage: Eukaryota > Metazoa > Arthropoda > Insecta > Diptera > Drosophilidae > Drosophila > Drosophila atripex. The sequence continues at coordinate 17,095 of JAWNOP010000045.1, read as the reverse complement.
CCCAATGCTCTGACTACTCAGCGCAAGTAACTGCAATCGTAGCCTTCAACATCATTGACCTTCAGCCAAATTTTGCATTGGACGTCAGCTCTTGGCAAATTCCCGCCAATGTAAAGCTAGCAGATCCTCATTTTCACCAGCCGCAGCGAGTTGATTTCCTAATTGGAGCTGGATTATTTAACGCGCTGCTTTGTGTAGGGCAAATTCATTTGTCTCCTGGTTTGCCCTCAATCCAAAAAACTCGGCTCGGTTGGGTTGTTTGTGGAGGCGGAGGTCCTAACAATGGCAATGTTCTCATGGCTGCTGAGCGGTCGGGACTGATCTGCCCAAAGGGGCCTTTAGATAGCGGCTCAATCAACTTCTTCGACAGCTCTGGGAAGTGGAGACCTGCACGAAATCCGATTTTGAAGGCGTCAAAGGAAGAACTGAAGAAACTGTCTCATCAGCCCGAACTGCGCGCTCACTATTTGGCCTTTGTAAAGGAGAATCTTAACCTAGGTCAAATTTCCCTGGTTCCGCCGTAGTTGCATCGAGATTGCAAATCTTTTCTGCCACATCACTGCGTGCTAAAGAAGGACGAGGTGGAAGACTTCCCAGTGGGATCCAGTGGCAGCTCCAACGAGGAAATTGTTGGCATTTTAGGGCAGATGTCAGCGCTTTTGTCCAAGGGCGTATTTCAGCTGCGGAAATGGTGCTCCAATATCCCTAGCGGGATGGTGGAGGACTCCGACCGGAGCTACAAGGCGGGCAGTCAATAAATTGTGCCTGCTGCTCCTTCATGATGCTGTTGAAAGCCCATCTTCCAACGGGGGGAGTATGTCGGGTCAAGCAGCAGTTTGGCCGGCAATAATTTATTGAATTCAATCTATATATATTCACTTCTCCCTCTCCCCCCCCCCCCTCCCCCCCCCCCCCCCCCCCCCCCCCCCCCCCCCCCCCCCCCCCCCCCCCCCCCCCCCCCCCCCACACACAAAACCCACAACCCAAAAAACAATAATAATAATTACAAACAACAACCTTTTTTTTTTTATATATTCCAACCAAACCCCCCCCCAACAAAAAATAATTTTCAAAACCAAAAAAATTTATACAAACTCCAGGAACACATCAGCCCGATTTGGCAAATAGTAGAATACTTTAAATTGTCGTTTTAGTTAATTTTTATTTTATACAACCGCACGATCTCGTTGTCTGGAAGCAAGTAAACAGGGTACGCATGTGCATACAAAAAGGAAAACAAAAACGTTCTTCGGAAGAGAGGCAGAGAACAAAAAGAAGAGATAGCTTTGCCTTTCTATGATATCTTCATTGTTCATCCCCTTTCCACACACATACAATGTGTATGTGTACAAGTGTGACTTTTGGTATTTTCAACACGTCACCTCAAAAGTAACACTGATACAAATTAAGAAATAACACAAATTTTTTAGACGAGTGTGTTCATATTCAAGTGGTTGTAACATTTTTCTTCTCTGGGGATTCTTTCTGTTTTTTTTTTATCCAGTTTTTCCAGAGTTTTTCCCAATTCCAGAGAATTGGGACCGCTTGGCCGATCACGGGAAATGCCTTTAAATGAACTCAAGTGCTGGACAATAGCTTCTGTTCGGTTCGTTTGCACAATGGTTTAGTTCGTTGTTTTATTCTGAAAGAATTATATTGTAGTATGCACATATATTGAATACCCACTGTACCGAAAATACTTAAAGGGTTCGCACTGTAACACTTTGTTGCAGTGTTTACATATTTCAAAGTCCCGGTCATAAACCCTAAGTGGCCGAAATATGATCCGATCGTTATGGCTTAGCCCACACTCGGGAAGTGCTAGCGTCGGCATAACTGCAATGAACGGACAGCATATGCATACCCGTCGCGCCTCCACTTGAGAGCGCATAGCAATATACATAGCCGTCTCTCTGCCGCCGCCTGCGAGCAGCGCAGCTATGAGACTTAGCCTTAATTAGACTTAAAGAATATTGTAAAAATCAGAGACATTTCGATCGTTGGAGCGGCACCATTGCTGCTCCAACCAAATGAAATACAAATATACAAATCTAAACGGAAAAATGAAATTACTTAAATTTACCCAAAATACAACGACAAGGATCAACGAGGAATATACATCATGGCGACCGTGACATGAGTCCTGGAGGACTTAGGAATCTGAAGATATTTGGCTAAAAGGAACCAAAGGATGGAAAAACACAAAAGGATTTAATGGAAAATATATCATGGCAAAGGATGATAAAATATACAAGCAAAAGGCAGCTGTGGAGAAAAGTCTGAGTGAGTAGAGTCAGAGTAATGAGCAAGTGCGGTGGTAAAAAAACAATATATATATATATATATATATATAAAATAACAAAAACAAATAATAGCACACATTAAGTGGCTATTATACATTCAGAATACGCCACCCACATGGGAAACGGCACAAAAGCTTATGGAAGAGCTTTATTTTTTTTGGTGCACGAAAGCCTCCATCGAAGAAGCGTAACTCTGTATCTCGCTCAGCAAATATTAAAACTATAAATGATTTATAATTATAAATTATAATTCACCATAAAACCCACCATCCCCAAAGCCTTTGCCAAGGAAGCCAGAAAACTGTCCCAAGGATTGCCCTGGACCAATGTACTCAGCATAACCAGCATAAAATAACCTGTGCAAGGACCAGCACCGGTCCCCCAACTAGAAGCAGCAGCCTGTGCAGCCAGCACCGGCACCGTCTGCCGTTCCAAGTGCCGTTCACAGACCCGGAGCAGTGAACCAACAGCACTACAAAGAGCGCACAACAACACTATTATTTTTTTTTATCCATGCACTGCGCTGCATAATTTTTTTTTTGATTGCACTGCGATGCATATTTTTTTTATATCTATAATATAATATTTTGTAAAATTGAGCGGAACCTTTTCTGCTCGATTAGACGTGTAGCCTGTAAAGCTACGCAAAAAACTAGGTAGGAAGTTTGTTAACTTAAATGCGATAAATAAATTGTCAATAGAAGATCTGTATAATTTTAATGAAACACAAATAAAAGTATTAGAGAAGAAAAAATATATATGGCACAAACAACAGATTACACATAAATGTTAACACCTAAAATCTAAGAAAATGAAATAAAAAATATATATATATATAAATAAATAAATAAAATAATAAATATAAAATATTTCAATATATTCCTCTTACAAAGTATAAAGGCATATTAAGGCCATACTTAAGGCATGGAATGGAACAAATTGTACACAGAATTATCAAAAATTAAAACTAATTTTGACAGATCATATAAGTCACTAACCCAGAATAGACCTATCACAAAGAACACGGTTAGGAAGCATGTTGAAATATTAGTAGAGTGCTTTAATGAAGCGCGAATGCTAATACATGATCACAGGGAAAAGTTAAATCAAGATCATTGGTCACAGGTATCGAAACTTTTGATACGATTACGATCTAATTTAATATTTGTTAAACAAAAGTTCAGTTTAGAAATATTGGTACCAACCGTTCTAAACACCCCAATAGCAGTTGATACTGCACCTGACCCAGAATCAACAGAAGCGAATGAATCAGAGTCAGAAGAGCTTCCCAAAGTAAACCTCAAAATAGAGGATGAAGATTTGAATAATCTTACTATTTCAGCGGTATACCCTGATCTGGACAATTCAACAGATTCAGATTCCTCCAGTGTAATAGAAAACAAAATAATTAACTTTGTCACAATGGCACAATCAAATATTGATTTTATTAATACAGCATCCAAGCTTATACCAGTTTTTGATGGTAAGGGTGAAAATTTAACAAGTTTCATTGATGCTTTACAAATAATAGAATCAATAAAAGGCGAGCACGAAGAATTAGCTGTCTCCATAATAAAAACAAAGCTAAAAGGTGTCGCCAGAAATCTAATCGGTAATGAAACAACAATTACTGAAGTGATTTCTAAACTAAGAGGCGTCAAGGGCGAAACTGTAGAAGTATTATCAGCGAAGCTGATGAACCTACAGCAGCGCAATAAAACTGCTAACCAATATACACAAGAAATTAAGCAGATGACGAAAGCCTTAGAAGGTGCATATATAACGGATGGTTTAACTTTAGAGCAAGCCAGAAGTTATTTATCGCAGCATGCAGTCAAAGCAATGACTAAAAATTGCACAATCGATAAGGTAAGACTTATCATGCAAGCTGGCACCTTTGGTACTATGAACTATGCTGTTTCCAAATTTGTCAATAGTTGCACTAAAGCAACTGGACAGTCAAATACTGTCCTATATTTCAAGAACTATCCACAGCGCGGCTCAAATCGCGGACGTGGAAATTATAGAGGTAATTCTCGTGGTAATTACAATAACTACAACAACAATTATCAGAATAACAGGGGAGGACGAGGCCAATATAGAGGAAACTATAGAGGCGGTGGAAACTCGTACCGAGGCCCCAATGGCAATAATCAAAGCAATGTCAGAATTACGCAAAGTACTTACCAAAACACTTCGGGAAACTCCCAAAGCCCTTTAAATACTCAACAATAAAAGAAGTCAGAGTTCACACCATTAATCTCAGCCAAAATATATTCGTTTCATTTTTCAATGTTGCTACTGGAAAAGAGCTTATCTTTATAATAGACACAGGTGCAGACATTTCCATTTTAAAAGAAACTTCGGATAACTTCCAAAACATCCAAGACGATCACATTATAGACATAAAAGGCATAAGTCAAGAAATAACCAAATCCCAAGGTTTAGTTTCTTTGGAGATACAGACAACTAAATACATAATTCCACACGATTTTCATATCCTAAATTCACATTTCCCAATTCCATGCGATGGAATAATAGGCATCGACTTTATTAAAAAATACAACTGTCAATTAGACTTCAAGTCATCTGAAGATTGGCTTATAATTAGACCCAATAATTTAAACCAATGTTCTGGCAACTAAACTCATAGTTCTGGCAATAATTCAATACTTCTGCCAGCAAGATCGCAAGTTATTCGGAAAATTGAACTTAACTCAAAAGAGACAGTGTATTTATTCGAAATCAGGAAATTCAGCATGGCATTTACGTTGCAAATACCTTAGCAACATCCAATAATGCCTTCACAAGACTATTAAACACAACAAATACCGACCAAGTAGTCAGTACAGATCACCTAACATATGAATCACTGTCGAACTACGATGTAGTCAACACAAATCCAGACAATAGGAAAAAATCCGTACTATCACAACTTTCAAAAAACTTACCTTCACAGTTCAAGTCACAGCTTTCTAGCTTATGCACCCAGTATAGCAATATATTCGGATTGGAAACCAAATCAATAACCACAAATAATTTTTATATAAAGAACACATATAAAGAACTATCGAAGCCCACATAGTCAGGTGAACGAAATACAAAAGCAAGTAGGTAAATTAATCTCTGACGGGATTGTCGAACCGTCAGTATCTGAATACAATAGCCCATTGTTACTTGTTCCTAAGAAATCATAGAGTTCCTAAGAAAACCCCGGGTCAAATGTAAAGAAATGGCGATTAGTAATTGACTACCGCCAGATAAATAAAAAATTACTATCTGATAAATTCCCATTACCTAGAATTGATGACATTTTAGATCAACTAGGTTGAGCAAAATACTTTTCATGTCTTGACTTAATGTCAGGATTCCATCAAATTGAACTAGAAAAAGGATCAACGAGCAACGGCTCATATCGTTTCACGTGATTACCCTTCGGATTAAAAAAAGCTCCTAATTCGTTTCAGAGAACGATGACTATTGCGTTCTCTGAGCTAGAACCTTCTCAAGCATTCCTTTATATGGATGACTTAATAGTAATTGGTTGTTCCGAAAAACATATGCTTAAGAACTTAACAGATGTTTTTGAGAAATGTAGGAAATACAACCTAAAGTTACATCCAGAAAAATGTTCTGATAAAGGAAAACTTCCAGATGACAAGAAATACGATGTCATTATGAACTACCCAGTTCCGCACGAAGCGGACAGTGCTAGACGTTTCGTAGCATGCTGTAACTATTATAGACGTTTTATAAAAAATTTCGCCGACTTATCACGGCACATAACAAGATTATGTAAAAAGAATGTTCCTTTTAAATGGACGGATGAGTGTGAAAAGGCATTTCAATACTTAAAAACAAAACTTATGGAACCTACCTTGCTACAATATCCAGATTTCACTAAAGAATTCTGTATAATAACAGATACAAGTAAGCAAACATGTGGAGCGGTTTTAACTCAAAACCATAATGGTCTCCAACTTCCCATTGCATACGCATCAAGAGCATTTACAAAAGGTGAAAGTAACAAATGTACTACTGAGCAGGAATTAGCTGCAATTCATTGGGCGATATTACATTTCAACCATATATATATGGAAAACATTTCTTAATAAAAACAGACCATAGACCTTTAATATACCTTTATTCAATGATCAATCCCAGTTCTAAACTGACACGTATGAGGCTCGAACTAGAAGAATTCGATTTTACAGTCGAATATTTAAAGGGAAAAGATTATTATGTAGCTGATGCCTTATCAAGGATAACCATCAAAGATCTACAAAATATAACTAGAAATATATTGAAAGTCACTACCAGATATCAAAGTAGACAAAAATTCCGCGCGGAAAATCAAAAACAAGAATTGCCTATGCAATCTTTAAATAAAGCTTCTAAGCCCAACGTATACGACGTCATAAACAATGATGAAGTACGTAAAGTAGTGACCTTGCAGATAAAAAATACGTTATGTTTATTTAAACAAGGCAGAAAAATTACTGCAAGATATGATGTTAGCGATTTATATACTAATGGAGTTATTGATTTAGATCAATTTTTCCAAAGGCTTGAAATGCAAGCCGGTATACATAAAATCACCCAACTCAAATTGGCACCGTGGGAAAATATCTTTGAACATACTTCAATAGATAATTTTAAATTAATGGGCAATAAAATCTTGAAAACATTAAGAATAGCGCTACTCAACCCGGTGACCCAAATAACAAATTTAAATGAAAAATAAGCAATTTTGTCTACATTTCATGATGATCCAATTCAAGGAGGTCATGCTGGCATATCAAAAACTTTGGCCAAAGTAAAAAGACACTATTACTGGAAAAGCATGTCTAAAGATACAAATGAGTACGTAAGAAAATGTCAAAAATGCCAGAAAGCCAAAATAACTAAACACACAAAGACTCCTTTAACAATTACAGACACACCAATAAATGCTTTCGACAGAGTGATAGTGGACACCATTGGTCCACTGCCAAAATCAGAAAATGGCAATGAGTATGCAGTCACTTTAATATGTGATTTAACTAAGTATTTAGTTGCCATACCTGTTCCAAATAAAAATGCTAATACTGTCGCTAAAGCAATATTTGAATCTTTTATCCTGGAGTACGGTCCAATGAAGGCCCAATTCATTACGGACATGGGAACAGAATATAAGAATTCAATTATAGACGATTTGTGCAAATATTTAAAGATTGAAAATATTACATCCACAGCACACCACCACCAGACAATTGGAACAATAGAAAGAAGTCATAGAACTTTCAATGAGTACATACGATCTTACATATCGGTTGATACTGATTAGGACGTATGGCTTCAATATTTTGTCTTTTGTTTCAACACGACCCTCTCTATGGCACATACTTATTGTCCATATGAGCTAGTATTCGGTAAAACAAGTAATTTACCGAAACATTTTAATAGCAGAGATAGTATAGAAGCACTATATAATATAGATGAATATGCTAAGGAGAGTAAGTATAGATTAGAAGTAGACTATAAAAGAGCTAGAGTTATGTTAGAAGCAAATAAGAATAGAAATAAAATACTATATGATCATAAAGTAAGGGATATAGATATATCAGTAGGTGACCAGGTTTTATTAAAAAAAGAGACAGGTCACAAGTTAGATCCTAAATATACAGGGTCGTATATAGTAACGGAAATAGGAGATAGAGAAAACATAATAATAACAAATAATAAACATAGGAAACAAACAGTTCATAAGGATAGATTAAAAATCTTTATTTCATAAATTGCACTTAGTATGGCCATAAAAAGACACACATACATAAATAAATAAATAAACATATTCTTTTAATAATTTCATTTTCTTTAATTCTAATAAGATAATACAAGAATAAATAAAAAAAATAAGAATGTATTAATTAGAAATTTTTATTATAAAAATGACTTCATTATATTACGTTATTTTTCAAAAGGATATATGGTAATATATGTGCAAATGGTAATATGCACATATATTGAATACCCACTGTACCGAAAATACTTAAAGGGTACGCACTGCAACACTTTGTTGGAGTGTTTACATATTTCAAAGTCCCGGTCATAAACCCTAAGTGGCCGAAATATGATCCGATCGTTATGGCTTAGCCCACACACGGGAAGTGCTAGCGTCGGCATAACTGCAACGAACGGACAGCATATGCATACCCGTCGCGCCTCCACTTGAGAGCGCATAGCAATATATATAGCCGTCTCTCTGCCGCCGCCTGCGAGCAGCGCAGCTATGAGACTTAGCCTTAATTAGACTTAAAGAATATTGTAAAAATCAGAGATAGCTATATCGTGGTATAGCTGGATCACAGATGAACACCAAGTCCCCTCGACGAATGGGCTCGGCGTGCTCGCACCATCTCTCCCTGCGCACAAGAGTCGGCAGGTACTCATGCACCTATCTCTTCTAGAATCGATCCCGCATTATCCACGCTATACGCCACTGCCTCCTGGTAGCGCATCTCACGGACTCCTGTTCGTCATCCTTGCAAAGATCTGGGACATCGGGTGCTCCTTTCAGCAAATCGTTGGGTGTCAGTGGAGCCTCCTGGTCCACTGTCACTGGTCTCTCACTGGTACTCTCCGCTTCAATCAGCAGGTTCTCCAGTACGTGCTCCTTGGGCGCTAGTTCGTTCATCGTGTGCGCCAGCACCTTCTTCATGCACTGCATCGACGTCAGTCCGTGATCCTCCCCATCATATCGTCGTCCACGGCACCGTCGTGCCGTGAACTATGAATCTGAGCACCCATGCGGTGCTCCTCACTAGTCGATTGAAGTTGGAGAACCTCTCCAAGGATATGAAGTTTCCCATAACCAAGGCAAACTCTCACTTCATTTCCTCTTCGTCGGGCGTCGGAGGAATCCAATACTCGCTCGATCTTGGCCAGCTCTCCTCTGGTCCTCGTAGAAATGGTGAACCACTTAGCCATCGCGAACCGATGCTCACGTCCACGGCCTCGTCGCGTCGTCTGCCACGTTTTCGCCAGACGGAATCCATCTCCACTGGGACGCCTCCGTGGATTCCAAGATGTCTGCCACCCGGTTACCGACGAACTGCTTATATCTCCGGTGGGTGCTGTTATCCAGTGCAACACATTCATAGAGTCCGTCCATAATATGCAGCTGCTGATCGCTACACCGTGCACCAGCTTGACGGTGTCCAGCAGTCTCGTGCCCAATACTGCTGCTTGAAGTTCCAGTCACGGGATCGGCATAGTCCTCATCGGAGCGCATTTCGTCTTGGAGCTTATGAAATGTCTCCGTTCTCGTAAGTGGCCCGCCAATAGGCCGCTGCTGCGAACGCCGACTGACTGGAGTCCACGATGATGTGCAACTGTAGCATCCGCACACGTCCACCGCCGAAGTTGTGGCGTGGACATCGGAACTCTTCGATTTTGTTCATTCCTTGCCGCCAGTCCTCAAAGGCTGCGGCCAAATTATCTGGTAGCGGCTCGTCCCAATTGACTCTTCTCCTCCAAATCTCTCGCATTAACAATTTGGCAGTCACCATGTAGCAGCTCAGGAATCCAATCGGGTCAAACGTGGACATGACCAGGCTAAAGAACTCCCTCTTGGTAGGGACGCGTTCGCCTGTCATCACGCTTCTCGGGACTCGATGATATTTGACGCCGAACTTAAAGTCATCGGTAGCCGGCTGCCAGTACATTCCTAATACCTTCTCCTCAGCTTCGGTCCATCTGACCACACTTGCCGAACTGGAAGTAAATCGACACAAGTCATATCCTGCATCTGCATGAATTTCTCTCACTCGTGTCGAAACGGCGATAGCATTTTCTTCACTGGTGAAACTGTCAACGTAGTCGTCCACGTAGTGGTATTCCTAAATACCGCGCTTCTGCTGGCGGTCCGATCCACGGGAGCAACACTCAGCGGCAAGTCCGTTCATGGGAGCGCGCTCGAAGGCGATTACGTCTAAGTGCTATAGTTAGCACTGAGTAACGAGACGATTGATTCTATATTCGCTAAACTATATTTATTTCTAAGCTAAGTATGCTTAGTATATCTATATCTAAGGTGTTATTGAACAAAGTATGCCTAGATCTAGGGTTAGTAGGTCAATGTTATCGACGTGCTTCCGTAACGGTTATCCCGGTCGACTGCTGACTCAGACCACTTGGTCATGCGTTTCATATTTCATGAATCCGCTGGTGTTGACAATGCTGCTTGCTGGTGGCGCCGTCTGTACTTAGTACTGGGTCAGTCGATCGCCATCTGCACTTAGTACTGGGATAGTCGATCGGCATCAAATTATTATTTGATTAGTTAAATTCATATTACTAGGTGTGACGCGTTATCATGGCATTCGGTGCCAAGATATTAGGTATTGGCACTAGGTGCCAACATCCCGTATACGTCTGGCTCCCGCTGCTCGTCTTCGTTTCTCTACAGGAACCTCTGAGCACCTCTGTCCTGTGGCTACATCAGTACCTGATGAAACATCTCCTTGCTGTCTGCACAAACCCTGCTGTGGGCCTTTCATTAGCGCTGAATTAAGGGACACGCCGTTCACCTTGGCAGCCGCGTCGAAGACCAGCCGGATTTTTCGGGGTTTGTTCGGGTTTTCCACCTCGAAGTGCGACAACTACCATAACTTGCCTTCCTGGAACCTCTGGACTTTCTGGGGCTCCAGTCGTCGTGCATACCCCTTCTTGATGTAATCGTCCATTATTTCCTTATAGGCCATTATTCGCGAAGTCCACATCGCGCCTCATTTTTCCCTCGATTTTGACGAGTATCTTGAGCGCCATATTGTAGCTCTCCGGCAGTCTCACCTCTTCGTCTCTCCATAGTAGTCGAAGTCCACATCGCGCCTCATTTTTTCCTTGATGTTGACGAGTCTCTTGTATTGTAGTATATTGTATTGTAGTCTCTTGTATATTGTAGCTCTCCGGCAGTCTCACCTCGTCGTCTCTCCATAGTAGTCCGGTCTCATATCGTCGGCCTACTCGCTTAGTCGTTTCCTCCAGGATACCCAGGGCCCGTGCGTCGCCGCCATCTGCGACTGACGGTGCCAGCTCCACTCCGCCAGCTGCGACTGGCTGTGGTGGCTTTACTCCAAAATTCTCAATTTCAAAATAACCGCTGACCATCTTCTCCAGAAGATTATCCTGGGGCGCGGCTAGGAGGCACGATTTCTGGAGCGGTTAGTTCGCCTTTCCGTTCACCGGTTCATACACCACCCATCCAAGTGCGGTGGCTGCTGCAAAAGGTCCTCCAGATCCATAGCTTCTTGTTCTGAGGGGTATTCCAAGATGCGCGTGATCCAGTCCGATTAGGATCCTCGGCGTCGCATTGTTCTACGGCTTCACAGGCAGGCGCGCATTCGCCTTCACTGCCTTTACATCATTCCGACGCAGGCTCTGCATCGCGCTTTGGCACTTTGAATTGCCAGCTGCACTGATCTGCAGGCTGACCACTTTCGTGTGCTCTTTGGCGGATTTCCCACCAAACCACTGCACGTTCATTTGGCGACTCTCGCCTTTCAGGTTCAGGCTGCGGATAGCCTCAACTTTCTCGCGGACTCGATCCGCGTCGTTGTAGAAACGCTGTTGAATTCCTTGCAGTCCTTGATCTGGTGTTGTTCCTCGCATATAGGGCAACATCTGGGGCGGTCGGCATACCGCTCCTCCTCGCGAACACTATTCGCGTGCAGGATCCTTCGCTTCGGTTGCTCCTTGGCTCCAGCGTCCGTGACAGTGGACACCAGGATACGGCTGTATCGTGACCGCGTGCTTCGCCCAGTCCAACCTCTTGCTCAGCGGCAACTTGGCGATCAGCTCCTCCATTAGGGTTGGGTTCCCTAGGTGCCGGCACCCGGGGCGGATGAACATAACCTAGTCCAGGCTGCGCCGTGGCGGTCACGCAAAATGGCGGAGAATAACCCAGTGTTGTTGTTGGTGTGTGGGTCGGTGTGACAGGTTGCCCGTTTGCACAATGGCCGCCGAGCGTCGGCGCCAAATTTCCTCTAAATTGTGGCGGCAAATTTGCACTCAATTGTGACGGTAACTGCAACGAGCGCGTCACTCCAAGCTCCATTGGTAGATTGTCACTCATCTGCCTGGGCAAGCGAGCCACACTCGCACCGCTGACCGGGGTGTAAGTTTCTGTGGTCGTGGTGGTCGCAGTTGCGGGATCATCCGGGGCTCGCAGAGTGCGGATAAAAGATGCGAATAAAAGATAATGTCGCCGCTTGGCCGATCACGGGGAATGCCTTTAAACAAACTCTAGTGCTGTACAATAGTTGGAGTTCGGTTCGTTTGCACAATGGTTTAGTTAGTTGTTTTATTCTGAAAGAATTATATCAGCTACTTTGCCGTTACAATTACTTAGTCTCTAACATACCGCAGTGTCTCTTCCCTCTCCTTGTGATGGCGCAAATCGGTCTAATCCGCCAAATTACTGTTTCCCTTTTACCCGATTAAGTGAGACCGAATAACGTAAGCTCAAATCCCTAAGCTACTGCTACATATAATACTAACTTCTATCGGCGCTAGGTTTGAACTTGAATAACTATCGACAGCCCTAATCCGTTCCGCGACAGTTAAATATATATATATATATGCCAAGAGATCCAGTTTTTCTTGGTTTTAAGGTCAATTATCAATTAACAGAAAACTACATATAAAGGTTCAGGCTGAAGGTCCAGTTAACCCCAGGTGGTCTCGCAGTGTAGTGAATCTAGCTGTTGGTAGTGGCCTTGGTAAAATATCAGCCAATTGGAAATCTGTAGTTTGTTTTCAGTTTGTTCCCTGGTAAGATGATATTAAATATCTATGGGCTTAGTTCTCTAGTGGCAAGTCGGATTAATGGCTATACTAATACAATCTTGGTTGTCTTCAAAAATATCTATTGGGCCATTTAATTTTCATTTAATTCCATTTATTAATGACTTAAGTCATAATGCTTCTCTTACACCTTCAAATAAGGCCATATATTCAGCTTCGGTAGATGAAGCAGCAACTGATTTTTGTTTCATAGTACTCCAGGAAATTGAACAATTTCCAAACATTTTAAATAATATCCTGTAGTACTTCTCCTATCAGTCTTATTTTCAGCCCAATCAGAATCGATATACCCTATAACGATAACTTTAAGTCAACAGTTCCTTTCGATTAAGCCTTCAAACCTCGTTTAAGACATTGGCATAGTTCTTTGTTATTAAGATACTTATTGATGTACTCAAGTCCGGACGTGTACACAACATTATGTACATTAAACAGCCAATTAAATTCCTACATGGTGCTTCAAATGATTCTTTAGCTTGCAAGTCCTCATAATTTTGTTTGCTTGGAAGAGGGGTACTAACTAGATTACAATATTCCATTTTAAATTTCTTTAAAACATTTTTAATACATATAAACAGATTGACTTAGACAAATTTGATCATCTTATCGATAAATTTTTATACCAAGGAAATGTCGAATTTCACATAAGTCTAAAAGTCACATAACTAATAAATAATAATTTTCACTTGAGTTTTCACCAGACTTTGAATCCATTGATTCATTCATTTCCTGTCACGGAAAATCGAACTCTTCATTCTTTTCAATTGGAAAATCATGACTTCTGCTAACATCATTATGTTTTACCACAGAGTCACTTTCATTTAAAGTCATAGATTTTATGCTTTTTTAGTCCACTACTACTCGATTCCTCATTTCACAATTTATAGCCACTTGGGTCATACCCGACGAGAATAGACTTGATAGATTTCTCATCAAATTTCCGCTTACGCATTTTATTTAGTGCATATATAGTTGATCAAAATATTTTCAAGTATTTTAATATTAGCTTCTTTTTATGCCACATCTCATATGGTGTTTTTCTTATATTTTCCAAAGCTCTTCTCGGGAACATTTTAACTAAATTAGTTACTGTTAAAACAGCTTCACCCCAAAAACTTTTATTAAGATTAATACAGTTAATTAAAGAGCGAGCGTTCTAATTATCCGCTCTACAACACCATTCAAATGTGGGGTATGAGGAACCGTCTCACTGCGTTTCACAAAAGTGATAGCTGGTAAATTTTTCTACACAAAATTCAAGCATTTCATTAGAAAGGTATTCCCTGCCATTATCAATATATAGATTTACCATTTTTAAATTGAAATGAGCCTCACTTTTCGCCACAAAGTCTTTGAATATAAAAACACGTCTGATTTATAAGTAATTAAATATGTGTTTATAAGTTATTAATACATAGTGGGTTTTATTATCAATAGTTGAGGGCGTAATCGGAGCACATACGTCAGAATAAACTACGAACAATGGGCGGTCAATATTTTCTTTGTTTTTAAGATTTTTAAAATTTTAGCCTAAATTGCTTTCCGTTAGTACACGCCTCACTTATTTAATCTCTATTTAGCTGTATGTTTTTTAAAGAACCAACATCTTCAAACATTCTATTTCGTATAATTTCTAAGAATTTTCCTACACTAATATGGCCTAACCTTTTATGCCACAAGCGATATTCTGCATCATTTAAAATTTTCGATGTACATACTTTACTATTTAAATAAAATTTCACAATCGGTAAATTATACTTATAAATCCCTTTAAATGCCAAGTTACCATTTTTGATTACCTTTATACCATCCGGATAACATTCGACGGACATTCCAGCATCTAGCATCTTCTTCACGGATAGTAAATTGTGCGGGATTTCCTTGCAATATATCACATTTTTTAATGCAAAGTTTTTCCCAGAACTATTAATTTATTCATTCATTCATTGGTCATTTTGCAGTAGCATACACAAATTCTCCACGCTTTACAACGCTATACGCTATTTATATTCTCATACACGGAAAATAAATTTATGTCGTTTACTATGTGATCTGACGCCCCTGAATCTAATATAAAATCTACGTCATCTGTATTTTCACTGGAATTAGCTAATTTCATCATAAATGCGAAAGCACAGTCCGACTGCGTTGCTGCCATATGTATATGTAAGTCTCTATCTAACCGCTACGTTCATCATAAATGCAAGCGAGCGTTCTGGCTGCGTTGCTGTTCTGACCCTGTCTCTCTCTAACTATACTCTGGACATGAACATTCTGGTTGCCGCCTGCCTGTCTTTTTAAGGAGAAACAGTCTTTCCTCATATTGCCTAATTTGCCGCAATGAAAACACTTCAGCTTAGGCTTTGACTTATTCTGAAATTGTTTCTTCACAAATTTTGTTATTTTGTTTTTGTGTGTGCTATCCATAGGCTCTCGATTGCCTATAGCCTGCAACACTTTTGCATTTGTGTTTTTCCCAACTCCTTTTAGCTTAATTTTATGATCGAGAAGCCAAGTCCTTACAAAGCCTAATAATAAATTGCTCTCAGATAGAGTTTCTATCGCTGTTATTGCTCCATCATAGCTAGTTGGAAGTGTTAGAAGCAAATGAGACACTTAGTCCATTTCATCTATCTTGGCTCCCGCCGCAACTAACTCAGTAACTAAATCATCAAATCAACGAAAGTGGTTTACTAGCGAAGTATCACCCTTTAATTTTAAAGAAAATAGTTGTTTACGCCATGAAAGTTGAGATTCTAGGCTTTTACGCTCATAAATAGTATCTAATTTTTAAATATCTCAGCCAAGTTCCCATTGTTGGCAAACACTAAAAAATACAAACACAAAAGCAGCAGTCGCCGCTTTTCGTTTTCTTGATTTCCGCTTTGCTGTGGCTTTAGTCGTAGACGTAAGTCGACGCTGTGGCTCGCGTCGACTTTCGGGAATCGTCGTCAGTTACAGTAGCATAAGTCGGTGCATTCGACTTTTTGCTACTTTTGATTTTGGTCGCTTTTGCTTTCGATCGGCAGCGTAAGTCAAAATTAGCAATAATATGCAGATCGTTGAAGTCACCCGCAGCGGCCGTTGTTTTCGATCATCGCGACTTTTTATTTATGACCTATGAGCATGATTAATTTTTTGGAAATTATTTATTTCGTACTTCTTGTACCTTTTTATACCCTTGAAGAGGGTATTATAATTTTGGTCAAAAGTGTGCAACGCTTCTTGATCAGGATCACCTCCTGAGTCGATATAAGCATGTCCGTCTGTCTGTTTCTACGCAAACTAGTCTCTCAGTATTGCATATAACTGATTTATCGGAAATGGTACAACTTCGTTGTTTTTTAAGTTAGAAGGATGGGACTATGTATGGATTCCACATTGAGTAAAATAATTCGACATGCCATTAATTTCATAAGGATCGACCGACTTTATACGATCCGATATATGTATTTCTAATTATATAAAATGCATGTCGCCATCTAGTAGACTGCCACTCAATTGAAAGGGTATATCAACTTCGGCTCCGTCCGAAGTTAGCTTTCCTTTCTTGTTATTAATGTTTTTTATCTTATTTCTTAATCTTTACGAAAAATAGCACAATAAATCAAAAATGCGAGTAATTCAATATCAATAAAAACAAAATTCATTAAAATAAAAGCATAAAAACAGTTTGAGTGTTAATAAACCTATTCATTTTTATTTTCAAACAGTGGCAAGGTGTCAATGGCCACATCCAAAAAGCTGGGACTTAACTTGACCAGTAATATGTTCTCAAGAACATCCTGGCTTATCCGATTGCGGTAGTCGGTAAGCACCAGTCTCAGAGTGGAGATTGCTCGTTCAATCGATACCTGTTATTAAATTAATAAATAAATAATAAATCTTCAATTATTTATGCCATTTTAATTTACCTGAGTTGGCGGTACAGCATAGCTAACATTATC
>JAWNOP010000043.1:0-127500 GCA_035045925.1 Drosophila atripex | reverse complement strand
GGTCAAGGTCAAGGTCAAGGTCAAGGTCAAGGTCAAGGTCAAGGTCAAGGTCAAGGTCAAGGTCAAGGTCAAGGTCAAGGTCAAGGTGAAGGTCAAGGTCAAGGTCAAGGTCAAGGTCAAGGTCAAGGTCAAGGTCAAGGTCAAAGTCAAGGTCAAGGTCAAAGTCAAAGTCAAGGTCAAAGTCAAGGTCAAGGTCAAGGTCAAGGTCAAGGTCAAGGTCAAGGTCAAGGTCAAGGTCAAGGTCAAGGTCAAGGTCAAGGTCAAGGTCAAGGTCAAGGTCAAGGTCAAGGTCAAGGTCAAGGTCAAGGTCAAGGTCAAGGTCAAGGTCAAGGTCAAGGTCAAGGTCAAGGTCAAGGTCAAGGTCAAGGTCAAGGTCAAGGTCAAGGTCAAGGTCAAGGTCAAGGTCAAGGTCAAGGTCAAGGTCAAGGTCAAGGTCAAGGTCAAGGTCAAGGTCAAGGTCAAGGTGATCCTGCAAGCCCAGGGTCACTAATCGAACAAGAGTCAAACGAATAGAGGTTTCTGTCGCTCCACAATAGAATCTTCAGGAAGACTCCTGCTAAGAGAGCAATAAGATCTCCACAGTGTGGTAGTGTGACGCTGTCCCTCTAATCGGAAGATTAAGGGCACCACACCTCCCTCATTCCGTCAAAAAACGGTTCAGTTTCTTCGATCACTTTCGGTAGCGAGTCCGAGCGCATCCAGCTACTAGCCCTCTAGCAGCAAATAGATCACTCCCAACGGTCAGAAACGAAGAACGAAAAGATGGAAAGGGAGAATATTGCCCCTAAAATTATTATAGAGCCAAACTTTAATGAGGCTAATAAAGTCAGACTCAGACAAACCCATTCTGAACTCAATTATTTCCAATTTGAGCGCTCAAGTCCTCTTAGATGCCCAGCAAGAAACTATTAAAAGGATGGGCCGAATCGAAAACAAAAGGCATACTTTCAAATGAAACTAGCCATTCTGGAAGAAGCTTGGGAAATATTCGATGAAAATGATGCAAAAATCCAAGGAACGGTCTGGACCGAAAGCTACATCAAGTATGCTGAGGACCTCTTGATCAGTTGCGAGAAATATGCACCCACTTTCGAAAGCAACCGAGATAAGCTAATTCAAGGCACGAGTCTAAACGAAGATGCTCAAGAACAAGTAGAAAATCAAGTTCAAGAGCAATCCCATGCCGATTAGCCGCATTATGTCGGCGCCAAAGATAATTAGTAAAATCCGTTAACGGTGCCTTAAGAGACTTTGAGGCATCCAGGGGAGGTCCAGGAGATCTACTAAAATCTTTATGGACTCAAGTCCAAGAAATCCACTTGACAGTCTATGAGGAATTTGAAAACCCAATAGACAATGGGTGTAACAACCAGGCATACCTACAATTGCAAGCAGAAGTGCAAAATGCACATATGGCAAAGGCTAGCCCTACGACAAACGTCATTGATGTGCAAATGGCCCGGATAAACATTGCAAGGTTTGATGGGGATACAATGAGATGAAAATAATTCCTTGACTTATTTTCCTTCATGTTCCATGATACTAAAATGCCATCAATGAACGAAATTTGGTACCTAAAATCCGCTCTCTCTGGAAATGCAGAGAGATTAATACGTCACATCGAGCTAAATGAGGACAATTATGTTCATGCATGGCGCATAATAGTTGGATCATATGATAATCCTCGGCTCATCGCGAATACAGTTATTCGTCGGCTACTTCATCAGAGCCCAGTCTCTGACAGTGCCAAATCAATACAGGAGCTGTACAACCCTAGACCCTAGAACCCTACAAAACAAACAACCCTAGAAACCCTTGCGTCATTAACGGGACTATGCGTCAATTTATCCACATGGGATGCGTTTCTTGTGGTCTTGCTTACCAAAAAGCTTGACATGACTAATAGGGGATCATTTGAGCAGACAGTGTAACTCAGTAGAGATCCAGCCTGTACAAACGATGCTGGAATTCTTAGAGCAAAGAATCAGAGTCTTGAGCTCCGGAAAGATAACGGCATCATTGAAAAAAAGAGTCAAAAAATCTGTCGTGCGCAGTCAGTACGTCAGACAGACAATCATCATGCTACTATTGCAAGTCTCCAAATCACGCGTTATATAAATGTGAGGAGTTCCGCGCAAGAACAGTATCCGAAAGATTAAGTTGGGTACAAAAACAAAAAATGTGTGTCAACTGTTTCAAGACCGACCACAAATCAAAGGACTGTAAAGGAAGGAATTGTTTCAAGTGCGACAAAAAACATCACACCATGTTACACCAGGAGTCCATAAGCCTTCATTCCCCAACTGTCGGTGCTATGGCTAACAAGAATTACAACCTTCTTGCAACAGAAAAGGTAGCAGTCCAGGCAGAGAACGGTCAAGTAGCCAAATTTCGAGCCCTGCTAGACTCAGGATTATAGATCAATTTGATTACTGAGCGATTAGCACCAATGTTGTCATTAACGCGCCACAATACAAAGCTCCGGATCGAAAGCATTGGAGGAAAACCCAGAATGAGCAGAGCAAGAGTAACTATCCTCGTTAGCTCTCTTCACGAGGATTTCATCCAGCGCAAAGAAGCCTTTGTCCTTCCCCACATCATAGCTGACCAACCAGCTCAACCACTTAAAAATTATTAAAAATACCCAATGAGTGTCAGTTAGCAGATCCCCAGTTTGATAAACCTGGAAAGATAGATCTACTAATCGGCTCCTTCGCTACTCCTTCCAAAGCAGAAGATCGGAAGAGATGGAGCCATGCTACAAAACACGAATCTAGGATGGATTGTATCAGGTAGAATTAAAGCCATAGCGCAATCCGCCATATCCTGTGGTTTCGACGTCGGTGAAGAAACTGACGAATTAATTGAAAGGTTTTGGAAACTAGACAATTTGGACAACCACCAAATTGATCGAAAAATGGATTTCCGTGGGAAGTACATTGTGAGAAACTCTTTGTAGAAACTCTAAAAAGAGCAGAAGACGGAAGATTTATTGTAAAAGCCGTTCGCCGAACACTCTTCAGCCCTGGGGGAGTCAAAAGATATGGCTATCAAAAGGTTCTTAGCCCTAGAGCGACGATTAGAGGGTGATGTTCGGAAAGTGTATTCCGACTTCATGAAAGAATATGAAGCTTTGGGACTAATGTTGGCTGTTCCAACGACACACATACCCAAAAATCATTATTTCATACCACATCACTGTTTTCTGAAACCAGACAGCAGCAGCACTAAACTACGAGTGGTTTTCGATGCATCATGCAGAACATCAAGTGGAAAATCCTTGAACGACATGCTACATACAGGATCCACTGTTCAGAGCGAGCTATTGTTCATACTACTACGCTTTTAGAACACACAAATATGTGTTCGCAGCGGAAATAGAAAAGATGTACCGTCAAGTATGGATCAATCCAGATAATCAGTTTAATCAGCTTATAGTCTGATGAAACGATCCATCCGAGGATCTTGAGTACTATAGACTTATAACCGTCACGTATGGAACCAAAACAGCTCCATATTTGGCCACGAAATGTCTAAATCATTTAGCAATCCGGTCACAGACTTCTACGTAGATGATTGCTTGACGGGTGCTGACTCTGTGGCAGAAGCAGTTCAAATCCAAAGTTAACTGAATAAAATATTTCTACCACACGATGGAGCTCTACCCACGATTTGACGGAAAGGTACCAGTCCAGTAAATCCAGAGTGGCACCCACAACGAAGCAATCCTTGCCCAGACTAGAGTTGTGCGCAGCAGTCCTCGGCGCAGAGCTGACGCACAGAGTCAGACAAGATTTACGCTTGTCTTTAGACCAGGTGCCTGGATTTTTTTGGACTGATTCATCTGTTGCTTTCGGGTGGAAATGCAACGGCTTCCACTTATCACACGTTTGTGGTGTGCCTGTGCCTGTAATGAGCTGGCCTATTGGAAGAGTTCTCAAAACGTAACCTGGACAGGACAACCTCGTTTCTGTAGTAGACATCAAAACGTCATCTGGAATATTCAAGAGACCAGTGACTCGGTTAGCTCCACTGTTCCCAGAAGAAATTAATAACAAACGCCCATTAAACGACACCCTAAGGGCGGACAAGTCTAATGAGCCTCCGGTACAACGCAAAAGAGGAATCCTCTACTCAAAGCCTGAAATTCTAGCGCTTATGTTGCTACTTTCTCTAGCGATGGCAACTTCAATCAAAGTGACGAAGTTCAGTAACAAGCTAAGAATATTTTACGAACGTTTGGGAACTACGAGAATGGTAGTTTCCGAATGGAAAATGATAGTATATTACGACTTGAATCCCTACTGGAATGATATAAAGGTACTTTCAGTTGAATTAATGGAACTCTCACATAAGTGCCAGGAATTGACAAACAGCAGCATGCAATTCCATTCTAGACCATTTTAGACATCTAGTTGCAGAGCTTGAGTCGGGAAACAACCTAATGCATCACTCTCGGCAACGTAGCTCACCGTTTAATATTGTTGGAACCATAGCCAATTCATTATTCGGCGTGCTCGACTCCACGTACGCAGAAAATATGGTCAAAAATAAATCAAAGGTTAAAGGTAACGTGGACTTACTCCTACAGCTGCTTCAAAACCAAGCATCCATTTTTGACTCCACCATCAATTTGGAAGTCGAAAAGGAAGATTGGTCACCAAAAACCGATTAAGATCTCTTGAACAATAGATGTCTCTCATAAATAAGCAACGAGGACTGTACCAAGGCGCGCATTTGGAGCATGCATTTATGACCCTCACAACACAAATGAATCTACTTGCAAATGGTTTACAGCGAATGCAGAGTGTGATAATTGATGTGTTAATTGATGTTCGCCATAGAACAATCAGACCAATTTTAATATCACCTACACAGTTACGAGATCAACTTGACCAAATTCGGAATCATTCTGGTGTCGTCAGAGTTATTGGATGTCTTTAGCATTGTGCCCATTCCAATATGGGAATCGAAAGGTTGGACATTGTACAATCTTCAGACAACGATCATAGCTGTCAATGCCCATAGAGATCGTTTTATAGGTTTCATGGAGGACGAATTCAAAAGATATCAAAAACATATTTGTTTCAATCACTTAACGGCATACAATGTCAACAGTAGATGCAAATTTCAGTTAAGGACTTCCCCCAATCACCAAATATGGACGACACAGAATTAGAGATCTTACAACATCGGTTAACCGACATAAAAAAAAAGGATACACCTTACCAACTGGACCACCACAGCCATGTCTTACACAGCATTGGTCATTTCAGTCATTACACTGATACTTATAAGCACCATCATTTTACAACACAGACGGACTATTTGGACTCCAAAACCTAAAAGAACAACTCCGGACTGGACGATGGTTGAACACGTGTTGAACGGCCGGGAGAATGTTATGTCATGAGCATTTATTATTAAGCCACAAGAACTAAAATATACACACAACAAAAAACACAAGCACTATAAGTATATAATAAAGAAAAGATTGGGTCATAGCCTACATAAAGAACGATGAACATTAAAATACCAAATCCTTCAGAAACAAAAAAATGAAAGGCAGCAAGTATTGCTGACAATACAAGTCAATGCAACCGACAAAATAGTGCAGAATATTAAATTTAGAAATTGTTAATTTACCATTTTTATGTTTTTGCTATATTTCCATTAATTTACCACCTAGCAATATCCATGTATCAAATTAGCTATAAATATTAAATTTTATGTTACCAGTATAGTGGAAGTGATTGCTCATGTGGAGCTGTAGCTATAAAATTGCCCAAAAGAAATTAATTCATGCTCGAATTGCATGCCCACAGAGGTAATTAGGCTGGTGAGGAGCCACGGGGGCTGAGCTCTATTGCCTTGCCAAGTAGAGACAAAGTGAGAGGTGTGCTATGACAAACAAAAAAAAATAAAAACAACAAAGTACCAAACACTGCATGCACGGCCGTATCGTGTTCCCGAAAATGGAGTGGGGAGACAAAACGGAATAGACAAACAAGAAGGGAAAGCTTACTTCGGACGGAGCTGAAACTTGGCAGATCGGATAACTTTTCCCAAAGTAGAATCTATACAAAGCCCGAAGTTATGCCATTTCCGATCAATCAGTTTTATGGCAGCTATAGGATATAGTCGACCAATCCCGGCCGTTCCAACTTATATACTGCCTGCAATGGAAAAAAGGGTGTGTGTAAAGTTTGAAGACGATAGCTTTAAAACTGAGAGACTTTGCGTAGAAACAGACAGACTGACAGACGGACAGACGGACGGACTGACAGACGGACAGTCGGACATGCTTATATCAACTCAAGAGGTGATCCTGATCAAGAATATATATACTTTATAGGGTCGGAGATGTCTCCTTCACTGCGTTGCACACTTTTGAGCAAAATTAAAATACCCTCTGCATAGGTATAAAAAGTAAAATTGAAAAAACTGAAATCGGATCGGATGAAATTGATCGGAAATGGCATAACTTGGTTGTTTTTTAAGATAGAAGGATAAGACTCACTTGTATGGATTTCGCTTTGGGCGAAATAATTCGACATGATAAATTTCATAAGGATCGGCCGACTATTTCCTTAGCTGCCATATAACTGATTGATCGGGAATGCCATAACTTCGTTGTTTTGGAAGATAGAAGAATGGGATTAGGGCAAACTAATCCGATCTGCCAAATATCATAGGGATCGGCCGACTATATACGATCCAATATATACC
Organism: Drosophila atripex; assembly: GCA_035045925.1. Classification (NCBI taxonomy): domain Eukaryota; kingdom Metazoa; phylum Arthropoda; class Insecta; order Diptera; family Drosophilidae; genus Drosophila; species Drosophila atripex. The sequence continues at coordinate 120,771 of JAWNOP010000043.1, read as the reverse complement.
TAATAACAAAGATGCCTGTCGCCTCCTAGCGGACTGCCTCTCAACTGCAAGGGTATATCAACTTCGGCTTCGTCCGAAGTTAGCTTTCCTTTCTTGCTTTTTTTTTAATCTAATGCAGACGTAGAAAGGTTTTTTTGGATAAATGTGCCCATTTACATGATTTTTTAAATTGGGCGCCAGTTAGTAATAATATTGGGGTCAGGGTGTATTTAGTTATATTTAGTTATCCCTCACTTCAGTCAGTGACGTCACAGGCTTGGGTGTCCCTGGCGTTTGTCGAGGAGGTTACTTCTCCTGGGTCCCTGGCGGTTGCCGAGCGAGATTCGTTCTGTAACAGGAACTATGGTGGGAGCACTTGCTCCGTTATCACGGCCCTTGAGGTGCGGTGACCAATTCAATAAAATGAATTTACGATTACGGCAATGCAGGAGTATGGAATGAGTACATCTTTATTCAGTGAAGCTCAAATACAAACTGAAACTTAAAGCTAATAAAAATGTATCTCATAGCCGCCCCGCAAATATGCAGTGTAAAATCAGGCTGCAGTCACGGCAAGATTAGATCCCTAAAATGTAATACTCTTTATTTATTTTATTCGATATTGTTAGTCGCAAACCGACTCTTCTCGGTCGCTCGGCTTCAACAGGCTTTATCTTTAGCATTAAGCTAGCGAGCTCAGCCTATGTTCTAAGGCGGGTTGACTCTGGCCCCTTATCTCAGTGCATAAGCATCATAAACTGGAGATTTGTCTTGCTCCATTTTATATGAGCCAATAATCGAAAATAAACAATATTGTAACGTTTTGGAACTAAATAACTGTTATTTGAATAAAAGATCATTGAGGTCTTTCTTCAAACAATCCAAATTCTATTTTTAAAGGACTTACTTTTTCATTTAGCGTTAACACTACAGCAGAAAACTATCAAGCGATTTTTGCTCAAGAAAGTAGAAGCTGACGCCTGTTGAGCGTCTCTTCCAACTGAACGCGCAGACAAAAAACTGTTGCCTATATTTGGAAAGACGAATAGACAACACAAGGTACAAAAAACCTTGTGGGAAGCAAAGGGAAATTTAGAGCTTGAAGTCGTTACAATTTCAATTTCCCAACTGATCCCCAACATACATATATATATATATCCGCAATTTTTTTTCACACCAAGCAAGTCGCCGATCGAATGCACGGTAGCTGCCGACGCGAAAGAGACACAATGACCGAGCGCAAGTGGACGGAGAGACATAATAACGGCGCCCAAAAGGTAGAATCGAGTGACATCATTGATGTTTCTTTCAATAAATTATTGCCTGGCCAGTTTTTCCGGCGGCTTAATCCGACATACTCCCCCCGTTGGAAGATGAGCTTTCAACCACATCTTGAAGCACAATTCGCAAGCAAGCATAATTTGTTGACTACCCGCCTTGTAGCTCTGGTCGCCATCGTAAGCAGTGCCACACGACACACTCCGTCATCTCTAATGACCATTTCTGTTACTTTCGCCAGGGGCAACTTCATTGGTGGCAAGTTTTCGTCCTTTCTATTTCGGAGCCGCTGAAAGACATAAATAAAAGGTGCAGTAAGAGGTATCCTCCGAGAAGGGCACGGAATATACCACTACTGCTTGGCGTTCTGCTTCGCGGAGTTCGCATTTCCGCCGGTCAAATAACTAACAATGAAGTTCTTTTTGGGCTTGCCACTGAAAAACTGCCAGATCTCAGCTTTAATCAAGGCATGGAAAATTAGGGCCCTGATGATCTTGAGCCGGATTACAGACAATCATAAGAACGTACGTGGTCAGGAAGAGCAGAAAGAAGTTTGTTTAGTAACAAAGCATATTTTTCAACACTCGGTTGCCTCACTTGTCGAAGTCCTTGAGATTGGGCAGCTAGAAGCGTCCCGATCCTAGAATAAAGTTATTCAGGGTGCTCAGTGCCCACGGATGAAGTTGAGGTTGCTGACATGGTCTTTGAGCTTCTCTTCAATTTTTCTTCACGATTGCAGTTTTCAACTTCCCAGAACTGGCGAAGAAGTTGATCGAGCCGCGACCGCTCAGGTGCCATAAGGACCTTACGGATGGTAACATCCGAGAGTTTTCTGGATTGACGGCGGGAGAGATTGGGGAAATGAGGAGAGATGAATTCGCCACACACAAAGCAGCTGAGGATTCGCTAGATTTACATTGACGGGAATTGGGGCTGAAGGTCAGTGATGTTGCAGGCTACGATTGCAGGTAATTGCGCCGTGTAGTCCGAGCATTGGGATTGCAAGCAAGCTTGCACAGAAAACCGATCTGTTGAGAACCCTGCATCACCTTTACCGGATACAGACATCAGAGGCCTTATCTTCCACAGCAACAGCTGATTTGCCAGTCTTGAAGAGACTTAGTAGGCAGAGCGGTTCCGGATTAAAAAATTGGCAGTGGCTAGCAGCACCACATCACCAAAACGATCCTTGGTGACGAAAGAATTGATTGCAGTTGCAGGGTGTGGGCCTTGAATACCACCAGACGAGTTGCCAACATAATGCAGTAGACTATAATGCCTGCGTCCACACGCAAGGCAGCTTGACGCATTGGAATACCGAAGCCTCGTCGCCGATTTCTTATCGGCGCATTCTACGGCTCTCGTGCAGTATCTCATTAACATAAGATTACATAAACCGGTGATTGCTGAACCTTTTGATTGATTGCAACGTCATCGTTTTCGTCTGTCTGCTCCAACGAACGCACAGTCTCCAAGGCATGATCTGACTTATGAATGGATTTATGTCCACCATGGTAGAGAACAGTAACCGGAATTGAATTTACTTCGCATAACCTCCATTAAAAGTGGGTAGCGGAAAGCCTGGAAAGTTCTGCCAAACAACGCATCGAAATTGGTCGCAGTCAATTAGTATTGATCAGCGTCGAGCTCGCAGGCAATAAACTGGAGCGCCGAATAATCTTCTGCTGCAGGATGAATCATGCTCCTATCGCCGCATCGTTGAAATTGACGCGCAGGTCGCTCCTGAGATTCGTAATATCCAACTCTGACAGCTCCTTGTGCGTGCTCATGAAATCCATACGAAGCCTTCCAATTCGCTTAGCCGCACATTTATCATTGCCTCCGGAAATTTCTCCATCGCTATCAAGGAAGACAGCAATCCTCAAAAAGGACAATAGCATTTTAACTCAAAAAGCGCTTCCTTCCAGAAGATCCCCACTCGAAAAACGGATTCATTTTCGCAACAAAAAATGTAATTTAGTTTGTTTATTTATTGACAGCTCACGACCCACTATGCCTCTGCTATATAACGGGGTAATATATGTAGGAGCGATTGTAGCACACTGTGAACAATGGACGCAATATGCGTCCATAGAGATTTTAATGTTATATTTTAAGCCTCTAATTTTCAATGGAAAATATTTAAACAAATTATGTTCCCGAGCACAATCACGAGTAGCTACAATTTTTCGGGTAGGTGCAATTAATGTTCAGAAATTCAATTTTTAATAAAATACAAATTCGGTACGATTTAGATATAAGCGTAATTTATTTGATCAGATTTGATGATAATTTATGATGGTTTTGGGATCGGGTCGAAAAATAGATCAATGCCCGCTTTGAGTGCCAAGCTGCAGATGGCTACAACGCAGCCACCCAATAGTTTGGTGAGATAGAAATTTTTTGCATTAAAATCATTTTGTCCGTTCAATCTTTATTATACGTTACCTGTTCTTACATACCACCTTTTTCCGAACCGCCCACATACCGGCAATATTTCTCCGCTATTCGTTTCGTTTCTGGTCGTCTGTCTGATGGTACCCAGCTTGTAGCTCTGGTGACTTTAATAACCCAGAACTCATGTGGTTGAACTTGTGTTTCGTTTCTGATCCTGATGGAATTACACTTTCTAAACTTTTCCCCTTTCTAAACTTTTCGACGCGTGTGTGCCGTGGAAATACCCGTCCGATTCAACTAATCCGCCTTGAAGACCTATTAAATCTATCTATTAAATTTAAAGAACGCCAGGAATAGACTTTTAAATAAACATAAATTATCTGGCTGTAAAGTTTGTTATTCAAGATACTTAGTAGCTCGGTCCAATTTCACCGTGCATAACGCATGTTATACGAATGTTATAAGAGTGTTATAGGAGTAACGAATGTTGTAGGAGTTATATTCGCCGCTGTCGGATTCAGTTTACTGAGTATACGAACTTTGTAAACACTAAGCGCAAACATGTATCTTTTCCTCCTCTGCTTACGTTTGAGAACTCATATACGAACACTGATCAGGGAATGACCGATCTCTTTGCACAAACAACGTATTCACCTAGCATCAGTCCAGCTCAAAAAGGGAAATTATCTGACGCTGCCAATTATAGAGGCATTTATAAATTTCCAAAGCTTTTATAAAAATGTATCACTCCACATTTGCAACAGCTATTTACATAATTCAATAATATCTCCGTGCCAGCATGGCTTCATGAAGTGCCGCTCCACCACCACCAACTTATTAGAGCTAAGGCGGACCAATAGAGAAAGTAGGAGTCAATCTTTTGTTAAGGATGGGTTCTTAAATGGCTTACAGAATTCACAGAATTCAGTAAAGAATTTGACTCTGTTAATCAATCGCTCAGTCTTTTGAAGTTCCAAACTGATCTTATCTGGAAATCCTTATCTGGATTTCGAGCTACATATCTGAATTTAGCCCGCGTCACACCTGGTCTGCCCCAAGAAAGCCATCTTGGACCGTTACTTTTACCACTGTTTAATAACAACTTGCCTCTTCCCTTAACGGATTCACGTGTACTTATGTACACGGATGACGTTAAGCTTTGCCTTCAATATAGATTCATTAGCGCCTAATCTAGACTTCAAAATTGGTGCTTAGCAAGTAAGCTAAAGCTTAATAGATCCCGTCAAATCTTACTCCTCCTTTACTCTTATACTATTACGGATCTATCCTCGCATACGTTATGTGGCAGCGCCCCGAGCGAAGCAGTTATATCAAAGGCTGCTTCTGATGTGCGGGGTCTAATCTCCTCAAGGATTGTAGGAGCATTCATAATTGCTTCATGTTCTTCACTCTTATGTATTAAGGTGGCACCAGACAATCAAATTCCTCATTTTCGTCTCCAAACTACCGCTAATTAAACTCTATGTCCGACCCCATTTTTAGATACAACTAGCAGCATATGTGATGCCCCGATTACCCGGCAACCTTTCATTCTGGACGATTCCAGAGTCCATTTGCCGCTTTAACAATTGGTTGGTTGGTTTTATTTATATCTGAGTGGTCAGATTTACGTAGTCATACATTTGTCTTAGTAGATCCTAAAAAAACATTTGTGGTACTGTTCTTGGGCAAATGACTGCCCTCGGTGACTATTAGCTCGACACAGTCACTTTTGAAATAACATTTGCCACCTCTTAGGCATTCAAGTTGTGCCATTGTGCTGTCTACTCTCCTCATTCGAGTGGTCCATGCGCGTGATTGTCTATTTAAGGGTGGGCTATTAACGATTCTGCCACTGTCGCAACGGCAGAACTGGCCCAACTGTCTCCTCACCTTTTCTGAAGTGTCCAAAGCACAAGTGCGGGAGATCCTGCTGACACAGCGGTGCGTATTTTCCGTGAAGAAACATGGTCCAGCGGGTGTCCGATTCCCGTTTCAAGCCACCTCATGGGCAGTCGGATCGCGATTCTGGATCCTATGACTTTGCCCGACAACAATCAATGGATGCCGCTTATGCGTGCTGCACAAATAGCAAGTGCAATTCCAGCTCATGGGGATCTTCCCAGAGCTAGAGCCACGTTCTCCCATTCACATACACAGTGGAATACTCGGGCCCTTTCGACATCAAAATCTATTTCGGCATGCATGCTCACGAAATACTATGTATAATACTATTGTCTTCCTATGCTTCGGCTCCAAGCACGTATGAGGAATTATCCACCCTAAGGTAGGTAGGTTGTCTTAAATTAAAATGTACCTAAATTACTGTCCCCAATGCGTTGGCTTACCCGCACAGTCAATGGCCTCATGCTCATTTCATCCTCCACATCCAGGAACCGCTGGAGTAAAACGGCCCCACAACCTCGTCTGGATACCCAGGAGACCCCGCGAGACACGGAGTCTTACCGGTGCCGGGTGTCCGAGGAGTGCAAGCCGTCAAAAGGGGCCAACGATTTCTCTATTTCATGCGGCTGCGGGCAGTGTTAATCAACCGGTACAGCCTCATCTTCCTGGCTCATGTCGGGAGTGCGGTTAGGATGCTCACACTCTACTCTATTTCACGAGTGATCGAAGAACCCAGTGCAGGAATCGGCGAACTCCAATTTGGGTTAACAACAGCCAGCAATCTAGATCTACCAGCGCGAATCACCGCAGTGCATGGGGCCGAACCGCGGAGGTGATGGTAAAATCCAGTTTTTATTTATGAGAGCATTTCATTTTTTAAGGGCCGCACTACACTAGATCTCGGAATGCCTTGATCAACTCAATTGACTAGCTTGAACTGTTGATCCAATCTAGCGTTTATATGAAAGATTGCCTTTTTTAGGGCGTTCTAATTTCTGTTGCAGTTTTGGTCGGGTATTTCCCCGGGTATTTACATGTAGGTCTATCTAACTGGAGTGCTTTCATTGTCTCATTGACTGATTCAAATATTCAAGTCCTTTATACCGACCAAATAATCCAAATACCGACATTTATGCTAAAGATTTTGACAGCAGTTTTCCAAAGTTCACCGATATGAAGAAACCAATTCACCGACCAAGAAGAAAGTAATAATCTTCCTTGTTGGCAACAAGATCCAGGATGTGTAAACAAGATGTGTAAACTTCGCTCATGGAAGTCTACAAATATCGCTGGAGTGACTGGATCTACGCAAAATATGTGCATATTTTTAATCTCGAAAACGGTCTGACAAGTCCATAAATATCATATAGATGAGCAATTAACCATGGTGCGAGTATGCGTATAAAAAGCTGTGATGTTCTTTAATGCCTTCAAAAAATGCCATATGTCTCCAACAATGACCAATCGATGGTAAGGGACCTATAAAGGATGTGCAACCACTATTACTGAACAACCGGGACGGACATTAACATATCATTCTCAATCATTCAACTATTGTCCAGAGGTTAAAACAAAGGATCCATAAAAAACAACCCTTACTTAAGTTGATCTGTCCGCCTGTCAAAGCATAGTCGTGCGGTACAAAGTACTACCCAGAGAACACAATTTAAATTTCACACTAATATGTTACTTCTCAGAACTGATAGAGCAGACAGTTTAATATATACATGGTATAACTTTTAGAACCATTTTAGAAAAAATTCAATATAATTAAAATCAGTTTTAACTTTCGGTATATAGACTTTTTTACATGAAAATTACTAAGGATGAGAAGAGTTGTATATTTTCATATATGATAATCCCATCAGAATAATTATCAATAATTTAAGTATAAATTAAGTAGTTTTATTTATACGAAGACATTTGGTTATAAACACTTGCAAATTTTCAATGTTTTAAGAAACGCAACTGATACGAAATGACATTTACAAAACTATATTGGATTATTTGATAATCAGGATGAAAATTGATGTTGGTAACTTCAGACGAATATGAGAGGGGTGGCGATCTCAATCATGCAGTTTTTCCTTATCGCATATTAATATTAATTAATCTAGATTCACGTGTCTGACTGTTTAAATTCGGTGGGATATTTTTGAAATCTGAAGCAACTTTACTAACTGAAAATTTTTTGAAATTGTGTTGGTTTTTTTCATCAGTTGCATGAGTAACAGTTATTGCCGCAGCTGTCGCCTTTGACAAAAGATCAGAAGTCAAATTAAAAAGTGAAGATCACTGGAGTCGTGGCCAGTAATTACTTCCCGTTAGATCCGACACATTCTGCGCCGAAATTTGAACCGGCACCGAAACACCTGCAGATATGACACCTGCAAAGAATATGTGTGAGTTTCTTGGTAGCGTATATTTCCACAGCGTCACTGAGCCATACCTGTATTTGATGAGACCATTGATGAAGTATTTGAATAAACGGTATGCTGAGGTGGCTGTTGATGCGCAGCTGCTGGATTACAAGTGGAATTTCTATGATGAGTTGAAGCATAAGGAGATCCTAAAGTTAACGGATCATGAAACATGTAAGGATACGCGTCCCTTTGCTGCAAACATGTGGGTGTCATTGATCCTAGAGGTGAGCTGTGGAATAATGATAAATGACTATATCATATAGCTGTATTAGGATCCAGTAAATCTTATTATTTTTGTGGGGTTATGCCTAAAAAAATATTATTCGTAGGATAATACTTACTACTACTAAAACTTTTAATAATAAGTTTTTCTAACTTTGGCGCAGCCGAAATTACATATTTATGTTACTTACTTATATGGTAACTAAAATTATAACAGAAGTATCACAAATATTGTATATAAATATTTGTCAGATTTTTATAAGAATATCATTATTAAAATTATTTCAGTTACGCTACCAGCTGTTTGGTAGCGGCCGAATTAAGCAATTTTGATTTAAATTTCCAATATTTATTGTGGGTTCAATTTAACCCTTATATATGCCGATCCAATCAATGCCGAATATACAAGTGAAAACTAAGAGCTTAGGCGCAGAAGCTTAACCAAAGATTCCAAAAGCGCATGCGCTACAAATAACAACAAAGCGCATGCGAAACTGGGTGACAGACAGACAAAAATAAATTCTGATAACCGCTGCAGCTAACCGTATTTTGATTATTTTAAATGGTTTTTCTGGTGGCTGCTTGGCCCAACATCCTTCCCTTCATTGAAGGGTGGGTCTTAAACAATTCTGAAAGGGGCAGCAGTCACATCATTGCAATGGGTTTTCTATGGGTTGCCTTTTCTAGCACAGCACGCTGACCCTTCCCGAGATAGTCCACTGCGTCCAAAAAACACCCAACCAAATCGCGAATTGTGAGCAATGGGAAGCCCGTGACCTAACTGGATTTGGCCAGCCGACAACAGATCAAAGAATAAGCTGGCTCCAATTAGCATGTCCACTCGCTGCGTTTTGTGGAAGTTGAGGTCAGCTTTTGGGGAGGCTGTGCTGATAGTCCGTAATGTGAAAAGCTAAAACAGCCTCAATTTTCCCAGAATACGTGCTAAGGCGGGACTTCACGCACACATTAACAGAGGCTCCATCCGTTACAAACTAAGCGGCAAAGGGTCGTGAGACTCGAGCGGGTGGAGCATTGGTAGAACCAGAAGCCTGCCCGCGAGGGTGCAACAGGAAATGATGACGGCGATTGCCCGTTGAGCAGCAAGGGCAGGATCCAGCTTTTGAAGGATTGATTGGATAAGCAGGCACCCTTGGATCTCATCAGGTGATCCAGAACTCATGAGGGTCCGCATATGACCATTGAAACGGTCGGATAACTCCCGAAAAGTTGCAACGGATCCCGGCTCAACCACCCTTAGATGCAGGATCTTATTGATGTGAGCCTGGATTAATATAATCGTCGATTACTAAAACGGTTGCGCCAAAGATCAAGAGCAACACCATAGTAAGCGTCAGTAATCTCCAGCGGTCTCACGGTCTCCAAGGCTGACTCCGGCAGAAATGAAATGAGCCACCTGAGCTTCTCCATCTTAGTCAAGTGAGGATGACTGACAATCATCGTCCCAAACAAGGCAAAGAAATCCGACCACTCGGCATAGCCGCCGCTAAATGTTGGCATCGGCAATGGGGGCAATGAGGGCCCAGGCCTGTATGGAGTAGGTGAAATACCAGCACCACTGGTACCATTCAAAAGCGTAGAGTGCGCAGCAACTCTCATGGAGCGCTTGGACACCCCCACCTGAGTGTCAAAGTGGACGTCCGTGGCCAGCAAAGAGAATTTCTTATTTTTCATTGACCTTGTCCGCAGGCACAACAACAAAGAAACGATAAAAACTAAAACTGTCGGACTATAACAGATATTGGTTGGAATACAAATGGAAAAATGGACAGTATCGTATGCAACAGAAAAAACTACTGTTTAGAACTTCCTAAAACTACTGCCTAGGCGCTTATACCGAATGATCAAATGATCACAAAGACAATAATTCCTGTGGCTTTTGTACGTGGAAATCTCTCCTATGCTGACAGGCACAGGTTTGCAAATAGTAAGTCTCCCAAGACCAACGACTGTCTTAGACACACAAATACCTTATGCAATAAATATCAAGCTTAAAGCAGCTATAGAAGCCCTTAAAGACGCTTAACGCCAAGAAGCTCCAAGGGATGAAGGACTCGACAACATATTGAAAGCTCTGCCTTTCAAAGCTGTCCTTGTCTTGGTAGTCATTTTTAAAGGCAAACAAGTAGCTTAATTATTTGAACGGTACCTTGTTTCTCGGATACTCAATATCATGGAAATAAAAGCTCCAACCCTTTCAGTTTGGTTACTGCAAATCTCACGGAACGCCTGAAAAACTAAACAGAGTTCATTCTGGAGAGATTGGAGCCCAATGCTTGCCTTCGATAGAGATTGGCATGGTAGGTTGACATATAAATTAAAGACACTTCTTTGACCTCAACTGTGATTTCTGGTGCAAAGATTTTTGGAACAGAGATCGTTCACAATATTTTTTAATGGCGCTGAGTCCAAAATCTAAGAAATCAATTTTATTATTAAACGATTAGGCTGAACAGTACCAAGAAAAGATTCAAAACCACTCAATCGTCTAGTCGTCAGGCACCTAATTAGAGAGTTAAAAAAAAAAACCATTAAAAATTGACCTTCACAAACGTATAAGCAACTTTCTCCAATTAAAAAAAGGAATTATAAGCGAAATGTAGCCTCGTGTTGGAACAGAACTAAAACTTTCATTTAAAATATGTATTAAGATCGAAAAAGGTACGTAAAAATCAGTTACACAAAAATTAATTTTAGTCTTAAATTTATTATCGATATAAGCTTGTGCTCGTACTTTTGAGTCTATTTAAAGTTATCATCTGTTATGATTGATGATTTGCAAATAAGAAGATACATTTTAAAGTCAAATTGATCACTTTTCGTTAAAATACATTTTGATATACTTTTAGGGTATTTAGGCTATGACCACAAAGCTTTGGTAAGTTTTACACGTTTTTCTACAATATTTGAAAAACAACATAAAATCTCTGGCATTCCTATAAATGACCCTGTTGGATTGAAATGATTGAAAGATAAATATATTTAATCTTTCACTACGTACGTATAAAACGTTTATAAGTGCGTTGGTTTCCCTTTATGTTTTGTTTATTAATAAAGTAAGATCTATAACTAAGTCCAGACAATGAAATATTTGGTCTATTTTGCCATTTTGCTATTTTCGAATGGAATAGCATGAGAGTCAGGTCCTTCACAGCGGCCCCAAAAACGTATTTCTATGCGAGAAACCAAAAGTAAAGCCGGTATCTATACAAAGACCGAACTTCTGTCAGACATGCGTTTGGCGGATCCAACCTTCACGGTACCACAACTTATTCATGTCCTGCTCGGCGCAGATTATTAGCTTCAATTAATAGAACCACAAAAAGTAAATTGAGTAACGGAAAAAAGTCATTATGGTGGGTAATATCAGTAATACCCCCTATCCCATGTTCCAAATTCGGAAGGATCGGCAACTATATGCTATAGATCACATATAACTAAACGATCCAAGATGACCGAACCATCATATTTTTGAAGATACTTAGGAATTCTTTCAACATTTTTTTAGAAAACAGATCCGACCCGATATATATATATTTTATATATCATATAAGGTTCCGCCTGAAGTTATCTTTCTTTCTTGTTTTTTTATTACACCGTTGCTGGGTATATTAACTATGTCCAGATGATTATAATTCATGAAAGGCATTATCTCGGACCCAAAAAAAAAATATAAATTTTTGGTTTTCAATATAAAGTCATGCAAAATAGAAAAATCTAGCTAGAAAGTCGATAAGTTGGCAACATTGTATCCTTTACGTTCAGGATGGTTACGGTATCAATCGACACATATTTAAGAGTAAAATGTGATTACAGAAAAATATTTTGTGAGGAAACCTTAATGTCATATTTGTCGGAATTTTGCCGATTTTTCTACTTTTTATTTTATTAAATTTTAATTTTACATAAATATCTAATAAATTATATAAATGATATCAATATCATTTATTCAGATCGGACCAAACAGAAAATTTTTAATTCTTCGGCCATATATGCATAATAACATTCTCGCGCACGCTAAGGGGGCTCCCTATGCCGAAGTTTTTATGAGGCTTTTGGTAGACCGGCACCCTTAAGTTCACCCTGGAGCGCTTTGGTTTTTTCTTGTGAAAAGATGGACGATTGCTGGTAGATTTTTTAGCCAATTGGCTGACACTGTATATATAGACTTATCTTTGTGTGGAGTTGTATATGTTACGGTGTTTGAGTGCTTCCCTTATGGCTATCACCTCGGCCTAAAAGACGCTGCAGTGAGTAGTCTAATTGAGTAGTCTAAAAGAGGCTCTAATGCCTAGTTATTCGGAGTATACTCCTCCTCCTACAGTATTGTTATCAATTTAGAAGCTTAATGCGTTCTCTGGGCCTGGGGTTTGGTCCCACCATTAATCTCTATTAGAAATTAGGGACTTGAAGGGCTTTAACTATACTAGTAGTATTAGTAGCAGTAGTCTGTACTATTGAAGCCTTTGGTTGTTTATTCGTGGGGAGACGAGAGGCGGGATTTTGTATTTTCTGCTGAAAAAAACTAGCTCTGTTTTCTGCGGACTTACTCCCAGACCACTGTTTGTCGATTTGGCTCATAGAAGCTGCCAAATCGTGCCAAATCCCTCTTCCATTTTACATAGAATCGAATTGACAGCTATGTTTCATAGGAGAGAGGAGCGGACTCCATCTCGTGGAATGACTCTGCTGACGGCCCTTGTTAGAGAATATGAGCACAGTGAGGACGGATCTTTCTCCAGGTTAGCAGCAGATCAATAAGTCACACCAGGTTATCATCTACCCCAAGAGTCGTCAGGGCGCTGGTAATGGTGTTCGGGAGACCGTTATTGAAAGCCGCTTCTATTTCTTAAAAGGCCACGAGAGCGTATTCCTTCTGAGAGCGTATTCCTTCTGAGAGATTCCCGAACTATATTTTGATAGTTCTTCCTTTGAATTTCACATTATAGTCTGGAAAAGGATAGTTTATCTTCTTTAAAGATGTTCATTCGCGTTGCGTCCACGTTATATCTGGTGTGTCCCAAGAAAACCATCTTGAACCCTTACTTTTTACACTGATTATTAACGCCTTAACTAATTCAGTTGTATTTATGTACGCTGATGACGTTAAGCTTGGTATTAAGTATAGATTCTCTTGTGCCCAATCTAGACTTTAATGCGATTTGGATAAATTTCAAATCTGGTGTTTAGCGAATAACCTAAAGCCTAATGGATCGAAATGTAAACTCATATAATTTTATCGATCTAGCCCTCCCCAGTCTACGGACTGACTCTATGGTTACGCCTCATAACGATTTACTCAGGTCAACGAGCTGGGTGTCCTATTATATTTGAAATTTAAATTAACCGACCATATATCCACCATGATTAATAAAGCAAGGGGTGTGCTTGGTTTTATTAAAAGATGGCCAAAAGAATTTAATAAACTGTACATAATGAAATCATTACATCACTGGTCCGTTCGATTCTTACGTATGGATCGTGTGTCTGGCGTCCTCAACATGGAGTAAACGTTATCATATAGAATCTGTAGAAAAAACTCTCAAATTTCCGGTCGTAGAGGACTTAACTGAGATTCAAATTTTCACCTTCCTTGTAACTTTTCTTCCTATCGTTTCTCTTTCTAATCCATATTTTCTTTAAAAATAAAAGTTTACTTCCCCAATTTAAAAAAAAAAATTTTCAGAATGATTCAGTGAAAACATTTTTATACATTGCAGTGTATATTAATTTTTTCCTGATGTTTGTAATGCATTGAAGGAATCATCTTCGACCCTATAAGGTATATATATTTACATTTGATTAGGACGACGAGTTGATTAAAATAAAGCATGTTCGTCTGTCTGTCTGCCTAAGTTTTATTGGGAGACTCTATAAAATATACACATGGTGTACTGGAAGGCAATCTTTTAGTGACACGCAACATGTTTGGCTCCCTTAATTGTTTTAGTGGTTATGCCTTCTATTACTCTTTCTTGTATGCCACAAGATCTAGTCGAACTATATGTAAATTGGTTCGATCTGAATATGTAAAATCAAAGATCACACAATCTTTCTACTGCGAAGGTGTGAGCAAAGTCTATCGACGCAGAATATCATCATTATTAAAGATAACAGCGGACGAAAGTGCGGCACTAGCTATATATAGCTATACAATACAATAATAATAATATACAATAATCTAAAATTTTGACTGGCTTCAAATCGAAATCGAACGCACACACATGAAATAGTGAAACGTGAAACCATGTATGAGAATGTATGAGCAGGCATAAATATAACAATTTTAACTTCGTTAAAAAAGTTTTTTAAATATCTTTTTCACTTTTTATACCCTTGCAGAGGGTCTTATAATTTTGGTCAAAAGGAGACAAGTGAAGGAGACATCTCCGACCCTATAAAGTATACATATTCTTGATCAGGATCACTTGATGTGATATAACTATATATAAGTAATCTATATATCAACCTGAGTTGATATAAGCATGTCCGTCTGTCCGTCTGTCTGTTTCTACGCAAACTAGTCTCTCAGCTTTAAAGCTATCGTCTTCAAGCTAAAAAATGTCTTTTAAAAGACATAAAATTAAAAAAAAGTTTCGTGTGAATAGTTGCTAGGAACCTTCGAGTACAGCGTTGGGAGTTGCACACTCTCCCACTCAGCCACGTAAGCTTCAGTAAACTATTTGAAATTTAAGAAAAACTGCAAGGGTAAAATAACTTCGGCTGCGTCTGCGTAAGTTAAGTTTTCTTTCTACTCACAAATCAAATTTTTAAGATTTACAAACATACTTATAATTTTCCGCCATTGTAGCAATGGGTTGCGGTATAGCTGGGTACATTGTATTGAAACCAGTGTTAAGTGGAATTCGTGGTGCTAACGATTGAATTGGTGGACTTTCAGAGCTCGTATGTGCAGAATTTGCATCCCCGCCAAGAACCTATGAAAAGATAAGTTAAACCATCACTGAATACTGATTCAACAGCAATATATGCATAACATACGCTTGGTCCATTTGGTGCCTCACTAAGGTTGTTTGTGGTAATGACATCTGATGATGGTCGTTCCGAACTGGAAGCTGATGGGTTAATACCTGGTGTAGAATTATTAGAAGTTGTAACAGAGGTCGACGTCCCACCGGAAGTGTTATTTGCTACAGTACTAGATCGACCACTGCTATTGCCAATGTTATCAACTGACCGCCTCTGCGTTCTCATTTTCTCCTCCCGGCGCCATTTTGCTCGCCTATTTGAAAACCAAACCTATAATAGATAAGAATTTTAAAAATTTGTTATATTTTTACATGCAATAAATTTTTTTAAAATATGAGTCAACTTAAAAAATATACTAAAGAAAAAGATTTAAATTAAAGTTTCTTTGCTCTCCACAAAACGGAGAGCAATTTTCATGTAAAAACTAGTGGACGGCTTTAGTTGAGTTTTCCGTCTCTATAATACCCGGAACTTATCCATATCACGCACACATTTCCTTTCTGAAAAATTTAATATTATTTTTACTAACCTTTCAAAGTATATATTCTCCAAATAAAACAATTTTGGATTTTTTTTATTCGTTTAGGAAGTAACAATTGAATACAATCTAATCCTAATATAAAAATAAACCTTGAACTCTAGAAATTGTGACTAAATTTTTTATTATAGATATATATTAGCCTTTTGAATAGTATAACTAACTTAAAACTTTGCTATAAAAACTATAAAAAAATTTTTTTTTTTAACTACGGTGAGATTTCATATTTGGGGCGGTAGGGTTAAAAATTTTGACACAAACTTGATCTGCGTGATACCATGCATGATACCATGCCAAATCTAAAAGCTTTCCTGTGTTTAAAAATGAAACAAGCCCGTAGGGAATAACAATTCACATATAAACATAAGTAGATAAAATAGGTTCAAATACGCTCTTTGGTGTTTAGTGTTAGATCTGTTGTAATTTCAAGCAGTAGTTGAATCTGTTCTGTTTTATGTTGAATTAAACGAAACTGAACACACTTTTATATTTATTTAATAATAAACACTTATCTTGTAATAAAAACTAATAACTTGGGTCGGAGCCAAAGCAGTTTCTCAAGGGTGAGCTCGTCGTAATAAATTTCAGTTGCACAAAAGAGCATGAGCAAGAAAGTAAAAGTGGAGTTAACACCAGGAAAATGCCAGTATCGCAGCCGGCAAGAACGAGAAGATTCACTAGAAAGCGTGAGCGTAATGCCACATAGGAGAACTCAATTTAGCCGTGGAAGACCCGAAAGTTTAAAAGAGAAAAAACGGAAAGAATTGAAAAAAATCGAGGAATTGTCGTATGGGCCGCTCTAAGTTAGACACCGCTGGTGGTGCCAGCACTCTGAGGATCCTGCTGGTTGACCTTTTGACGGAAGCAGCACGCTGAGAATATTTTAAGTACCGCGGATATTACCACTGAGTAAAGAACCTTGTTCGGTTGTAGTTCGAGACAGACTTTATTAGTGAGAAAAGACATTATTAGACATTAAAATGATCTTTTCAGTTGCATATTTTTAATAACCCTTTACTTTATATATAAAACTAACATTTATTCAAAGAATACCATTTTACGAGGTAATAGTAATAAATAGGTTGACTGGAAATAATAGTCCGCTAAAATTAGAAAATTAAAATGAACCTATATATACCTATATGTATACGCGTTTACATAAGGGAGAATACGGTTCTGTAATTGATAAAACCTAACTTGCTATTCCAATAATCCAAGACCAATCCAAAAAAAATTAATCGAATTCCAGTGTGCTAGTGCTTTTTACTAGTACTAGTAAAAGTATTTTTTAACAGTAAGAAATTAATGGAAGTGTGAAAATCAATTTTTAACAGTAAAAAAATAAAAAAAGGGCTCTAAGTGTTTTGCGAGATACTCTTCGCAGAGGACTATTCCGGAGTACTGAATACCTGATCGGGTGACTATTCAAATTGGAGAATTAACCCGGTGTAACGAGTTGGACCAGGACGAATCCGGCATACCACACCGTGCGGTTGTCGCGAAAAACACGACAGCAGCGGAGGATTCGGGACGAATTCAGGAAATGGCAGAGGGTCGATTGATACACTTGGACCCCCAAATGGATGAATTTGAACACCAAAATCAACTAGATGCCTCCTTAAGGCAGTCACAACATTATATGGACGCTAGAGCTTTCGGAGGATGAACTGAAACAAAAACGAGAATAACAGCGAAATAGGATTCGAGTATCAGCGAGGGATCTACCTTCTGTATAAAAAGTACCCGGAAAATATCATTTAAATTAACCGCCAAAAAGATATTGTAAAATTTTGTCAAACTTTGCACACCTCCTGCTTTCTTCTGTACGCAGTATATATGTAAGCTGGAACGGCCGGGATCGGCATATACTATATCATATAGCGGTAAAAAAAAATGATTGATTGAAAATGCCATAATATTGGTATTTTTTAAGCTAGAAGATTAGTACTCTACACAGATCACTGTGGACGGCAGTCCCCAAGGTGACGAACTGCATGCCTTGGCGTGCGCGGGGAGACTCTACATATATATAGCCGATTAAAAATGTTCTGTATGCATCTGATCTTAATGAATTATAACCAATCGAAAAGTTTTGTTTTAATTAGTTAATTTTTGTCCAAAAATTTTCCAAATTGGAGTCTGGTTTATCCCTCTATTTGTCTGTTTGCACTATTTTTTTCTTAGGAATCCTGAATAAAAATTGGAGATGTTTGTTACTAAAATATGAACAACTTTTGTTTTAAAACTTTTTAAAATACCTTAACTTTACGTAAAAAAATTTAAAAAAATGTTGTTAACCAAAAAATGCATAACTTCATAATAAATGAAGGTATCAAAATGCTTTATGCTGTTAAATTTTTAAATATCTATTTAACTTTCTTTAAGACCAAACGTCTTAACAGTAGACAAAAAAAAATATGTTCTTTCTAAATTGTCTCATTCGATTAGAGATACCCCTTGAGATGACGAAACTCTTCATATATCGCTTAAATCATGCATGATTCGTTAACTGAAGATATAGTTCTAAGAGTGTAGCTACCAATTTTGTGCAGCCACCTCTATTAGATATATATCGGTTCGTATATAGTCGGCCGATCCGTATGAAATCCGTATGAAAGGAAAGAATGTTTCAATTCGATGGCTATAAAACTGAGAGACCATGTGCTTATATCGACTAAGAAGGTGATCCTGATCAAGAAAATATATATTTTATAGTTTCGGAGATGTTTTCTTCACTGCGTTGCACACTTTTGGCCAACATTTTAATACCCTTTGCAAGGGTATAAAAAGGCTGAGGGACAAAACAAAAAATTAGTTCAACTAGGACTAGAACTCCAAATCCTCCGTTTCAGAAACTGGAACGATCTCCACCCGGCTAATCTCGACCTTTGATGTTTGATCACAAATTTTGATGAAATTTTGCTTAGTATTTCAATGTTTCATGTCTAAAAGACTCAGAAATTCACAACTTAACGGGCAAACAGCTTTCTAATCAGATGTCTCTACTTAGCATATAATGCATATAAATTATTAACACTTAAATTTCAGTCACACGCGATTTTGGGGAGCCACACATTTCGCTTGAAAATAACAACCAAATCATAGATTAAAAGCTAAACAAACTAAGCGAACCGACTGTACCGGCCGCTACTACAGCTGAAACTCGTTTCACATTTTCCGTTATTATTCTGTCAATATATTTATCTTTTCCTTTTACCGCCCCACCTTTTGCAAGCTTAAAATCCACCCAACTTCTCCCTAGAATCTATGCAAGCTTTCTTAGCATGTGGAGCATATTGATTTAAGTAGTATCCGAGAAAGAGTCGTAAAAGCAAGTAAGAACAGGGAGAAGTGGAGGAGAGCTTCAGGTTTACTAGACACGAGGGATTCAAATTTATCCATTAATATATTCTTATTGTAACCTAGATCCCGTAGTCAACTTTAAGTTAATTCAGAAATAAATAAATGAATGAAGCTATATTATTCTTTCTAGTTAGTCGGTTTGGATATGAGAGCCCCTGAGCGGAACTTTGCTCATATACCAATATCAACAAATAGGTTTGTCACAAAATTTTTGGTGACTCATGGGGGGATCCTTCCATACACGTCACCAGAATCAACGGTCACCGACAACAATTCCAGCGAAGTCATATAAACTTTTTAAATGAAAACTTAACCGCATCACTGTAAAATTACTGTAAGAGGGAGCATAAAGAACGGGATCAAACTTCGCATCGCACGTATCGCACAAATAGCCAAGCCAGTGTCGCTCTCTCATTTTGCAAGACAATACATGAGGGCATAAAGCAAAATGAGTAAACCCAAGGCAACGAGGACTTCCAGTGTAAAGTCAGCCTCCAGAAAGATCTTGATAATCAACTCAACCAGTTCCAAATAAACTTTAAAAAGGATAGCACGTATCGGAAAACTAAACACTATTTCCAACTGCGCCTTTCGAAGCTCAATTTGCTTAGCCAACAATTCAAAAAAATCCTCTAGAATTCGTAAGCATGGATTTCCCGACACATCCATACTTCTTTAACGAATTAGCGGACCAGTTTGAAGAGGAATTCATTACAGCATTCTGTTCAAAATCCACGGAGTCGGAAACACTTTTTCCCTGTTCCTTCTTCTACTAACTTCTAAAGCTGCCAGTACCCACCTTTTATGGAAAGTGTACGGATTGGCCAACCTTCCATGATCTATTCAGGACTTACTCCACCAGAACCAGGCGTTATCGAATCTTCAGCGGTTTCATTTCCTTCAGCGGCTTCAAGATGTACACCTAGATGTACCTACTCGATCGCATGGCACCTTGTCATCAAATGCTATGATAACCCACGTCTGCAGTTCATGCACCCCAAGAATGCCCTCTACGATTTTCCTTTCCTCGCAAGGGAAAACTCATCGGAGATAAAGCATATGTTGTACCTAACCAACGTATGCGTCAACGAATTCAACCGTCTCAAAACTAATGTCCATTCTAGCCCACAATGGATAGTCCATCATCTAATCGCCAGACTGCCTACGTCTACGGTACTAGCCTGGGAGTATTGCTAGGGAAACTCCAGTGACATTTCGTAAGCTTGGAAACTTTCCTCCTCTACCAAGGAGCAATGTCAACGTTGATACTTGTCAGCATCTTGGTAGATCCCATTTCACCCGGCTAGGTCGCATCGACGCTTTATTCGGTGTGGATCTAATACCATATTTGTTGCAGCCAGATTTACGGAAAGGAGCTCCAAATCAAACCATTGCTCAACTCACCCAATTGGGTTGCATCGTGTTTGGCCATAATAATGAAACAAGGTCACATGTGGTAAATATTCGATGCTCTGGAACAGGGGTTTTTCGATCTCGTTCGAATTGGTTTTGAGAGGACGTAAACAGCAGAATAAATGGTGTGAAGATCTTTTCCTACGTACCCACACCAGACAACCCAATGGGAAATACCTGGTACGGCTTCCGTTAAAAACTGAATTTGACAAAGAACAAGTCATCGGAAAGTGTCATCAAATCGCACACAGTAGGTTCCATATTTTATAACTCCGGCTTAACAAAACAACAAACTTAAAGAGCAATATCACTCCAACATTAAAGAATATTTTGACCTTAAGCAACTCTCTGAAGTCACTACTGCAGAAGCTCGACATCACACTTATGAAGGCCAACATTCTTTCCCAGCATCTACTCTCCCACACAGTACGACGACCAAAGCTCGGGTAATGTATTATGCACCATGTACCATTTCGAACGGAAAATCTCTCAACGACCTATTTTACATCGGCCCACCATTATCTTAAGGCGGATTAAGGCGAAGTCATTATGAAATAGAGTATCGTTGTATTGACATGCATCAGGATGATGCTCAATTTCAACGCATCTTATGGAGGAATGATCAAAACGAAATCGCCGAGTGCAGCCTAAATACTGTCACTTTTGGCACTGCATCAGCACCGTATACAGCTATACGCGTGGTACGTCAACAAGCTCAAGACGAACAACACCGATTCTCATTAGCAACTCCACTACTTATTAACCAAGTATACGAAGTCGACGACGTCCAAGCGGATCATAACACTGTTAACAGAGCACTTCAAAAACCAAATCAAGTCATCGCAACACTAAAATCGGCATGATGGAACTCAGGAAATGGGCATCAAGTCATCAACAAATCTCAATAAATCAGAACATGGCTCAAACAGGATATGTAGAAGTGAATTTCCAGGAGACAATTAAAACTCTGGGACTCTATTGGAAACCACACGAGGACTTCTATAGCTTTAGGGTTCGATTTGACATACCGGCCTCTTTCATTAAACGTTCGTTTCTTTCAGTAGTCGCTCGCCTCTACGATTCTTTAGGTTTTATAGTTCCTGTCACTACAGCTGGCAAGGGGGTACTGCTATATGTACTGCAATACATGCAATGTACTACAATACTGCTATTCTAAAGGACATCTGCCAGTGGCGTTTCGATAACCTCGGACGGTCCGTAACCTTTAGTTCTACAAGCGTGATGTAAGGAATTCCGACATCACTTACCAAACATTGAGAATCTGAAAATTCCTCGATGGCTCGGTTACCAGACCGGTGAAACTCGGAAACATCAACTACATGTCTTCTGTGACGGCTCTTCGCAAACATACGCGGCCTGTGTTAATCTTCGACTACAACATCAATCCGGGAGAGTGAACACGGCCCTATTGATAGGACGGAGTCGAGTCACACCCACTTAGCTAATAACAATTCCCCGAATCGAACTCTCAGGAGCAGTGTTGACTACCCAATAGGTTAAAGGGGTCCTAACGCAATTTTCCGCCACCGACATTCCCATGTCCGTTTTTTTCTGAACCGATGCATCCATCGTCCCCTATTGGATTAAAGGGAGGTGTCCAACGGAAATGGCAAGATTTTGGAAAAAAGTACAACGCCCAATGGAGATATGTACATTCGCTCAGTTGGCGACTCACTCATCATCTCTTACTCTTCATTTAACAAACTGTTATTCGTCATGGCTTATATTTGCAGATATTTGCACAACTCACGCCACCCGCAAAGGTTTCGTATTGTGGGAGCAGTTCGAGTATTACGGGAGAATTACGGGAGGCGCTCCACCAAATTGTAAGGATGGTGTAGAAAGAAGCCTTTCTTCCAGAGATCAGCCGAATCAAGAAAAAATTCGTTATTCAGGCACAGTGCTCTCAGCGCACTTTGCCCTTTTTTAGATGACTCTGGGATTTGGCGAATCAAGAAAAAACCCGATTATTTTATCAAAAACGTATCATTTTACCGACATAATGATTAGAAACGCACCCCTGAACAGCTTTCATGGAGGCACCAAGCTACCTGCAGCTACCATTCGGCATACATTCTGGATAGTTAATGCAAAACAAGCTGTAAAAAGGATTCTAGTGCTTCAAACATTGCACAACGCCTGCTTTACAGTTGATGGGGATCTATCTAAACATAGCATCAACCCCCCTGGACAAGCCTTTGAAACCACTGGGGTCAACTACACCGACGCCTTTTACTTGAAGGCCTCCAGACTTCGCGGAGTTTGTATGTTAAGCAACCAAGGCGATACATTTAGAAGCAGTCACGGACTATCTACTCAACATTTCTTGTTGACTCTCCAATGCTTTATCGGACGTAGAGGTCTGTGCAAGGATCTATACAGCGATGGAGGCACCAATTTCATCTAAACAGACAAATCTATTCGCATCTGGTAAAAAGAGTTTCGAAATTCCTTGGGCATGGACATTGCACCCAACCTGGCAGCACGTGGAATCCAATGGCACTTCGATCCACGTCACAGTCCAAATTTTTGAATAATTTTCATCATCGTACGCTTCATCGAGAGGCAACGGCTATTGAAACATCTCTGGAATCGTTGGAGCGCCAACTGGCTTTCACATCTATAGCCCCGTCCGAAGAACGAACCAATCGGCAAATCGATGACTTAGTTGTGATCAAAGATAACCGGTTCCCTCCAAACGAATGGAAGATGGGTGGCATAATTGATTTACATTCTGGAGAAGATGGATTAGTTCGCGTTGCTTCATTGAAGACCGTCTCTGGAATTTACAAACTATACCTTTCTAAGCTGTGTCCATTGCCAATCCATATCACATATATCACACTATACTACACCGAAAACTGAAGACGGCATGTATGGGCGTTTTGTTATAAGTAGTATCTAAGAAAGAGTCGTAAAAGCAAGTAAGAACGGAGTGGAGGAGAGCATCAGGTTGACTATCCAGTCGCTTCATCGAGAGGCTTCATCGCTTTCGCTTCATCGAGAGGCAACGGCTACTGAAACAACTCTGGAATCGTTGGAGCGCCAACTGGCTTTCACATCTATAGCCCCGTCCGAAGAACGAACCAATCGGCAAATCGATGACTTAGTTGTGATCAACGATGACCGGTTCCCTCCAAACGAAAGGAAGATGGGTGGCATAATTGATTTACATTCTGGAGAATATCGATTAGTTCGCGTTGCTTCATTGAAGACCGTCTCTGGAATTTACAAACTATACCTTTCTAAGCTGTGTCCATTGCCAATCTATATCCCACTATACCACACCGAAAACTGAAGACGGCATGTATGGGCGTTATTTATCTTTTCCTTTTACCACTCCATCTTTACCGAGCTTAAAATCCACCCAACTTCTCCCTAGAATCTCCGCAAGCTTAGCATGTGGAGCATTTTGGTTTAAGTAGTATCTAAGAAAGAGTCGTAAAAGCAAGTAAGAACGGAGTGGAGGACAGCATCAGGTTGACTAGCCAGGAGTGATTCAAGCAGACCCATTAATAAATCATAATTGTAACCTAGATCTTGTAGACAACTTAACTCATTTACGTCCTCAGTTGTGTATACGCAATTTCACTCTTAAAAAAATTCGTATGTGCCTTGTGTGTGAGGTATCGTTATACAATTTTTTTTGTTTGCAAATTATATTCTTTAGCTTCCTTCCCCTTAATCTCTCAACCAACTGCAAAAATAATACACAAATATCAGAAAACTTGATATTCCACTTATACATACATATATTCCTCAAGAAAGAAAATATAAAATTAATGTGTTAATAAGCTATAACTTTGGACAATAGAAAAATATTCAAAATAGCCGTTACATCAATTGTGGATCTTCATTGCAAAATCAAACATTTATTTAACACTCTGGCCCAGTATTTACATTTTTACTTTGTTTAGTTCATGAAACAAATACAAAAACCATTTTAACCGATTTTAATTTGTCACAAGTTTCACAAACTGACGTTAAATTAAAAAGTAAAAGGTATATTTTATCAACCAGTATATTTTATTTACGGATGTAATGTAGGCCATTCTACAGCAATTAAACGTAAAGACAGATCCCTTTTAAAGCCAATAATGTCACCAATGTCACCAGCCAATGATATAAATAATATTTTGGTTGGAAAAAATCCCCGTAGTCAACCCTCACCGAGGGACTTTTAATGATGCAACAGTGCCTCTACAATTTCAGGCGGCGATCAGCTAAGATTAAAATTAAGAAGTAAGTGTTTCGATTTTTAAATGTGATCAAAATATATAACGACGAGTTTTTATTATGATTAAATATATATACTCTACTTGTAGGGTCATAGATGTCTCCTTCAATGCTTTGCACACATTTGAACAAAATTATCATACCCTCTGTAAGGGTACAAAAGTAGACGAAGTAGAACAACGGTGGCGAACGTGCATGCAAGGACCAAAACTCAGTCGATATAAGCGTGGCCGTCTGTCTGTCTGTCTGTTTCTACGCAAGCTAGTCACTCAGTTTTAAAGCTATCGACTTGAAACTTTGCACACATCCTTCTTTCTATGGCAGGCTCGAAACAGCCGGGATCGGTCAACTATATCCTATAGCTATCATATGACTGATTGATCGGAAATGCCATAACTCTGTTGTTTTTTGAGTTAGAAGGGGACTTTTTATGCATTCTACTTAAAGAAAATTTATCCGATCTGCCGAATTTCATAATTTTCACTATATACAATCCGATATATATCTCATTATATATGCTGTTACTTAACTGCAAGGGCATACCAACTTTGGCCCGCCCGAAGTTAGCTTTCCTTTCTTATTTTGTTTGATTCCATAGAAAAACTAATCCGATGTACCAAATTTCATATGGATTTGCCGACTATATAACTGAAAGATTGAAAATTTCATACCTTTGGTGTCCTTAAAGATGCTTAAGACTTTACCGAACATTTGTATACCCTTGCAGATGGTACTATAATTATGATCAAAAGGGTGCAGCGCTGTGAAGTAGGCGTCTCCGACCCTATAAAATAGATATATTCTTGATAAGGGTCAACTCCCGAGTCGATATAAGCATATTTTTCTGTCTGTTTCCTGTATATAATAGTGGTGTTTTTTAACATAGGAGAGCATTATTGGAAAATTCCCAGAAGGATCGCTTAACTTAAGCTAATATACTGCAAGAGTATATTAACTTTCCTTTATGGTTCTTGAATAAAATTTATTGAATAACTTTTGAACGAGAAATCGGTTTGGGATGGTTAAGTCAATCGACGCGTATACAAGAGTAGAATGTGAATAATAAAATATTTCAGCTGAGGGCTCCAATGTACCAACTAGCCCTAATTTAGTGAATCAAATTAATTTGTTTGGCTGTATACAGTATAAACAGCATATATATATGTATACTCGAGCACGCCAAGGCATGCGGTTCGACACCGCGTGGACTGCCATCCATAGTAATATATGAAAAAAAATACTTTGGTTTTAACACAGCTATTAACAGAGTCCCCCGTGGACTGCCATCCACAGTAATATATGAAAAAAATACTTTGGTTTTAACACAGCTATTACTTTAGTAACGCAGTCAAGCTGACAAGCACCCCTCTGTGAAAATTGAAACTTAAACATAATGACAAAAGGGGTGAAACAGCATTATTATATTTGTATGCTTAAATACTTTCATGATGACATTTATGTCTGAGCGGTATTGTTTCCGGTGCCACTTGAACCAACATGTTTCCACTTGAGTCCTAAAACGTAGTTTGGTTTCGCCCTCTATATTAACATGAAAAACGTTATGAGAAGAGTCACAGAGTTTCAAGTGTTTTCACAGTCAAATTGTTTTTATTCACTTATATAAATAATTAGGGCCAAAACGCAAAATATGTATCTCACACCACGATTAAAGCATTTATTTCAAATAGAACACCCTCGGGGATGAAAGTTTGGGGGTTGACTTCTCAAATAAGTATGAATTAGTTATCGTAAGCTGATTTTAATGCAAATGGTAATGGGACTTTTTGTATAAATTTTTGTTTATTTTATTAATTTTTGTCTATAAGTTTCATTATGGCATGAGCACATATGCATATATGTATTTCAAAATCAGTGTTCGGGTATTCGATCTAAAATCAGACTTTCCAAAATATCACGGCGGACACCAGTCTGCTAGGTGGCGACATGCATGCCCCTGCTGTAGCAAGTGCGTGAAGACACTATATATAGCCGAAAAATTAAAAATTTTCTGTGTGCGTTCAATCTGAATGAATGATATATGTTACTAAATGAAAGGTATTGTTTTCATTAGAGTGATTTTATCCAAACATTAGCCAAAAGTAGTTTGGCTTGGAAGTAATTTGCGTAATTTTGAAAAAATTTGATTATGTTCCTTACTAACATACAACCAAAGTTTGTACTACGATTTTTTTAAATTCGTTAAGGTTACCTTAAAAAATTAAAAAGACTTTTAAATGAAACAATCACAACATTACAACCAATGAAGCTAACTTCACATGCTATATTTTGTTGGAAAGGTTTTACAAAAATATTTTTCACTTTCTTTAAGATCAAATGTCTAATTCTTAAGGAACAAGGATACAGAATACACTGGATTCTTAAGGATAGACGTATCTTAAGAGAGATGTATCTTAAGGATACACTGAAACAAAAATAAACCATTTACAATTTATTTTTTTTCAAAATTTGTTCTAACGATCCTAATTATATTAAATATGAAGATATCTGGGAAAAGTCTTACTCCAGATATAGTTCGATAAGTAGAGCAACCCATGGAGCTGGCTGTGAAGAAATGGTTCATATTCATAGCATTACATAAACAATTTGTAGTTTATCTTTTCACTTGTGGATGGCGCCACGTCACTGGCTGCTAACTCACTCCGACACAAACATCCCAAAAAATTTTATAGCCGCTGCGGACTACCAGGAAATGTTTAGTTACTTGTTATACTGGAAGATGGCGCTTTGCAACTTTAAGATTCTCTCTTCACTTGTGGATGCCACTTTGCAACTACGATAAGATGTAAGAAGTATGTGTTTTGATTTTTATATGATCAAATATATACGGACGACTTTTTATCATGGGTACAAAAAATTGTTTGATATCAAATATAAAAACTCTGGACGATGTAAAATATCGTTGACAACGGTTCATACAAAATTTTTTTATGCATATATTTCTTTCTTTTTGTCACCAAAATTTATATCAGATATTCTGGGCGTGGCATGCGGGTTCGCCACCGTTATTTTACCTCTTAAAAAGGTTTTTTTTTATATGATTGCTTATACATATATGAAGGGAAAAGTTTTGGACTACAGGTCATTAAGAATTAAAAAAACGTTAAAAAAAGATGAATCTTTAAAGTTGGTTACCAGAAAGTTCAATAGATGTAGCCAATGTGAAGAATTCTTTTTGCGATGTTAAGTTTTATTTGAAATTTTACAAATGTAAAAAAACGAAAAATTAAAGCATATACATAATTGAAACTTTTTAAATGAGTTTTTGTTAAATGTGTAAAATGATAAAATAAAGCGTATTATTGAAATTTGTTTTTATACTTATATTTAAAAGGGGTTAGTTTGTTAGTTCACTAGAGTTCACCAAAGACATATGTACATATGTATGTATATTGTATGTTGAAATGATTTTTATAATTGTTTATATGAGTGTAGTTTGAAGATTTTCATATTTTAAGTTATTAATGTGAAACCGTTAGCTGTGTCCCTAAAGGAAGCAAATCTCTGTTATTATTTTTGAGACTCTACCCGCCTGTAACCCTCTTCGGGGTTTTAAATAAAAAAAAAATTAAAATTAAATAAATAAAGGAGACGTCGTGCGTAAGAGTTTCGCTCTACGTAAGCCGAATTGGCTGTGTAGATATACAAGTCGCCAAAAAAAAAAGAAAGGAAACGATTTATTTTGAGGCTGCGCCATACTCCACTTGTGGAGTATGAAAAAATCCAGGAAATTATGTCTTCGAGATTTTGGTGGAGAAGCTAAATGCTTAATTTACGCCCAAATCAAATTAAACTTTTGGAAGGCATTTGTTTGGGAAGCTAGCACCGATTGAGAATGAGAATTTTTTGAAGTTCATTTTACGGTTGCGACAGCAAATGTTCGTTTCAATCTAAGGTGGAAACTGAGGAGATTTGTCTAAAAGACAAAATAATAGATTCGTGGGCGCCGGTAGACTTGCAGAAGAAACTATTAGAGAGGGAATATTCCTTGGACAAGGTCATAGAAGCATGCCAGGTTGAGGAGCAAATAAATAAACGATCCAAAGGCATGGTAATAAAACCTCCCAAAACCAACACCGATTCCATCAACAAAATTACGGCTTGGAAAGCAAAGGGGGATGTTAAGTGTCTCAGATGTGGTCGAATGGTCGATTTTCGGGCCGATTTCTTCTGCCCGGCGCGAGTAGCAAGATGTAACAAATGTTCCAAGATAGGTTATTTTGCACAGAAATTCATAACAAAACAGTATTCTCAATCAAGAAACGGGAATCTTAAGAGGCGGTAGAATAATGTTCAATGCGTGGAAGATGAGCACGCTGGGTTCAAAGGGAAAAGGAGTAAACGATTACTTGAAGTAATTTGCGATTTTGATGTACCAATATCAGTTGTGCCAAACGCGGAGGTGTTTGCTATATTTTTGTCATTCAAAATGGACTTCATCTAGGCCTAGATGCTCGTCCCGGCCTAGATAGTTCTCGTCTAGGCCTAGATGCCAATCAAGTGGAAATGACCATATCGTTTCCAAATGGTAAGGGTTTAAAATTAAACTATGGATTTATCCCAGAATTATCACGTGAAGAGAAAGTAGCCGCCAAGCTGGAAGATGGTTTGAGTCGAGACATTATCGAACCGGTTACTGGTATCAGCGCGTGGATCAAGGAAAACGGAAATGTTAGGTTGTGTGTTCGAAAATTACCCGTTACCGACATTTGAGTCTTTTATGACCAAATTTAAAGACGCAAAATTCTTTCCGCGCCTCGACCTAAAAGACACCTATCATCAACTATATCTCGACGAAGCCAGTAGGGAAATTATGACGTTCATAACCCTTAAATAACTTTTTAGGTATAAACGGCTAATGGAACCGCTTCTGGTACCTTTTACCAAGGTCATAAATTTTATGACGTCATTATATTTTGAGCTAGCGAGGTATAACGACAAGACCGTAAGAGAAGTCTGCACCATATTCGATGAAAACGGTGTTTTTTTTTTCGGAACGAAAAAAGATGCACCTGGAAAACAAACCCACTCATGTTCCTTAGTCACATTATCTCAATATGGGTATCGAAGTGAACCCGGAGAAAAACAATTTCTGGTGTCACAAAACCGAAAGCGAGCACCAATGGTTCGGAACCCATTTCCGACCGGTCCGTGGGTAACTTCAGACATATAAGGCCCCTTACCAAATAATGAATTCATAGTTGCATACTCTCTCTCATATCCTATAGCTCCCATATAATTGGAATTTTGGTATTTATAAAAAAAACCAAAATTTTTTATTAGCAAATTGATTTGATAGTGCTTTTTTTATGAGGATTTCTTATGCCTTATAATATACGCTGCTACTTAACTGCAAGGGTATATCAACTTCGGCTCCGCCCTTAGTTCATTTTCCTTTCTTGTTAAGTTATATGTATTTAGAGCTGAACGTCGGTGGTCCGATCGGCGCGACAAACTTTAATAAAATGCAACCTCCCGGAGCTTAACGGCCAACCTATTGGAAATAGAGGGGCTGCACTGCTCACACAAAACCAAAGAAATTTACTCGATTAAAATAAAAAATTTGTGCTATGTAGTTTTATGTCCGGTGTGCTAAGTGGAGTCCGAACACAGTCCAAATGAAATATCCCAAACAATAGTAATATCCCAAACAACAATAGTTCAGTTGTTGCAATAAAGTTTTATGTTCGATGTGCTAGGAAGGAAGACAAAAGGAAGATTCGTTTGCCCACAGTTAATGACTTAGCAGTGGAGTTACCGCCCTACAAGTGGACTATGAACTAATTTGTCGTTTCTGCTGGCCGCCGACATAGCATGAGAGCTTTAGAATCGACACGAAAAATTTACACATTATGACTTCGACTTCCGAAAATAAATCCGCCATTTTGGGGGAAATTAAAAAAAAAATACGTTAAAATACAATCATATTATATATCTACCGAGAAGTCGTTTTTTTATTTCTTGTAGTTAAAAACTTAAAAGGTCTAGTTAATCGCCAGGGTCAGAGATGTTTCCTTCCATATTACACAGATATTTTTCTTGAGGTTCTTTTTTACTAAAAATAACAAATCAATCCAAAAATCATTGTCTACTTGCTTATATTCATGTTTTTTTTATAATTATCAAAAAAATAAAATTGAAAAATTACCGATCTTAGTCTTTAAGACAAATTAACTGTTATTAAATAAAACAAGAAAGGAAAGCTAAGTTCGTATGGTCTATCCTCGGCTGCGTTCGGGTGCCCCGAAGTTAATCCTAAGTTAAGTAGCAGCTTATATTATTAGACCGAATCGCATATAGTAGGCCGATTCTTATTGTAAGAATTTTTCTATTAATAAATTTTCCAACAAAATTTACTTTTTTGAAAGGCCCAAGCTTATATTGTCAAAAATACCTTATATATTTAGTTTTTTTTTTAATTATTCAATTTAAGTCTTCCATCCTTCCATCTTCCGAGTCTTCCATCTGACTTTGCCATATCTGAACGTGATTTTTTATTGCTCTTATCAGATTGCCTATATCATTGCATTATCATTCTTTTTGCGACAAGCTGTACTACTGTACTAAATATATTTTACCTATGTATGTATATAGTTCATTAAACCACTGGTGACTCTTTCCTGTCCTGCTGGCTTTGCAATAACTGTTCACATATTAAATGTACTGGTAGTGTGCACAATGGACGGATAAGTTATCTTATCATAAAGAACATTGGCCTGACATGGTCTTGTATTGGTTGTACTGAGATGCGGACCTTCATGAAGCAGACGAGAAATGGGTTTCTAGATGTCCGCAAGCAATTTTCTGCACCTAATGAGCAATTCCTTAAACTTGAGACACAATTTCTTGGTCTTAAGTTATTAAGTGAATCTCCAAGAAGAAAAATTCCAAACAACAAACTTTTGGTGGTCAATTTATTTGTTACCCCTGCTTCTCATGCGATTCATTCGGATACATTTTTAACGCCTAATACATCACGCCTACGGAAGATATCCGTTCACCACGTCAGCCAATGGAATCATCAAGGAGTTTTGGTCCACCTATCGTCTTGGATCCTGCCATCGTTAGATAACCTGCAAGTTCCTGTTGTACCGTCTCCTAGGCCTCTCACCATCCTACACTATTGGTTTCTGTGTTATTCTAATATTCATGCTAATATTATTCTAACTATAAGGCTCAGAGTCGTACTAAATGCTTCCGACAAACTGATTATAAAGCTCTTCGCAATAATTTGAGTGGAATTAATTGGGAATATCTTTAATTTTTTAACTCTGTTGAAACTGTTACTGATTCTTTGTATTATGTAATTCACAACGCGTTGGAGAAATTTGTTCCTATAGTTCAATCGTCATCATCAACTAATCCGCCTTGGATTAATAGACACCTTTCTCCTCTTAAGCACAGGAAATCAAGAGTTTATAAAATCTTTCTTAAGTATGGATCTTTGCTTCATTATACAAACTTTCTTTACATTCGCAACCAGTTTATCTCTCTAAATAATCAAATTTTTCTTGATTAACTCAAACTTTCGAAATGATACGCGCTCATTCTATTCGTTTGTCAATATTTCATTATCTTGAAGTTTCTAATGCTATTTCTACCTTGGATATCTCATTTTCTGCTGGTCCTGATAATGACCGAGATGTATTTTCAGGTACTGCTCCGATATACTATTCTATCCTTTCACTATCTTATTCAATTTATCTTTGGACCTTTCATGCCTTTCCAAGAGATGAAATGAATCTTTTATTATTCCACTTCATAAGAAAGGTTCTAAAATTCTTATAGAAAACTACCGTAGATTTGCTTAACTTTTTGCGATTCCCAATCTGCTGGAGAACATCCCAACTGCAACATCAAAGCATAATTTCCCCCACACAGCATGGTTTTGTCAAGCATCTTAGCAAGGAATTCGATTCCGTAAATCATCGTCTTCTTCTCCGGAAACTGTATCTTATAGGTTTTTTTCCAAATATCATGCAGTGGATGTCTTCATATCTATTGAATCGTACGCAGCGTGTTTTGTTCAAGAACATTACATCTCAATTTATAAACGTTACATCTGGTGTTGCGCAAGGCAGTCACTTGAATGATCTTGGATCTTTTTGTCCACAAGCTGTCGTTTAATGAACATATTTCTGTAACAGTTAATAAAGCCAGAGTAGTACTTGCTTTTATCAAGCGCAGGTCAAAAGAATTTGATGATCCCTTAACCACTAAAACACTGTATGTCTCTTTGGTTCGACCAATCCTTGAATACTGTTCATGCGTTTGGAGTTCGCAGTACATGGTTCATCAAAGGAGTATTGAATCAGTGCGAAATGTTTATATTGACTCAAGAAGTTGTTCTGATCTAGAATATATGTTTATACTTATAATATTCCACATATACATATATACATAGAGTATATCAATGTCTAAATCCCTGCCCGATTTATAAAAAAAGAAGAAAAATAAAGGAAGTCCATTTTGAGGCGTTTAATTTCTCAACAATGGAATTCGATAATTTGAATTTAACACGGCTTTCAGAGAAACAGATGTAAATTCGGACATGTACGACATATCAACCTCATTGCTTATTTTGATTGCGGAAATTTACCACCTGGTCCAAAATACTCCTCTACAAGGATATTTAAACAAAATACAATTGAACAAAACAGAAAGACAAACCTGAATACGTGCCTCTGGCAAACCAATTTTATCCGCAAGTCTCTCTCGTGCAAAAACATCCGGATAGTGAGTTCGCTCAAATTCTGTGAAATAAATTTAAACAACACAATTATTTTATTACTGTTGAGTTATTTAAGACTTCGGGCGGACCGAATGGTTATATGGCGAAGCATGTATGATATATAAACAAATATCAAAATGGACGGCAGTCCGATAGGTGGCGAGACGCATGCCCTTGTTTGTAGCAGGCGCGTAAAGACCCTATATATATAGCAAAAGAATTAAATATTTTCTGTGTGCGTTCAATTTGAATATGAGAGATATACCAAATGAAAGGTATTGTTTTTATTAGAGAGATTTTATCAAAACATTAGCCAAAAGTAGTTTGACTTGGGAGAAATTTGCGCAAATGTAAAACGCTGTTGATTGACTAAATTGGAGATAGTGGCGAGATTGGTGTCACCAGACAAAATATACACATATATATACAGATTCTGCTTTAATTTAATTTTAAAGAATTTCCCAAATGAAGATGCTTGTAAAATTTTTCTCCGAAAGATCCTTCTCAACCTTGTTTTTTTTTTCTTCTACTATTTTGAAAAAATGTCGATCAAATTTAAGATCAAATGTCTAAATATTAACGAAAAGGAAAAATAACTGATATCAAATTTGGCGACGAATAAATGAAATATATGTATGTATAAATACTTATACATTAAAAATATTCTTATTTGGCACGTCTTATTTGGCAAAACAAATATCACACATTTTGGGAGTGTCATGAGGGTACGCCACCGTTATTTTATTTTTTTTTTTTTTGTATATTGCGCGGATCCCACTGCATACGTACAGCCCACCTCCCGTCCAGCCGACCGAAGGACGCTGCCGCATAACGTTCGAATCGCGGCGATAGATCCGAGAAAGTTTAAGATAAGAGTAGAAGTAAGATATTACGAGGAAGAGTGTTGCACAGATAAGGCGTGTATTATAAAGGATTTAAGATTGTTAGTAGGGGAAAATGACAAGATAGAGACCATTGTAGTCCGAACATAATACCCTTAGCGGATCGTGTTGGGCATATGTCGAACTAAAATAACTAAGGAGTAGAGGACGAAAGTTTCTAGTCCTTCTGCTAGGAACGTTAAAATTAAATCGTGTTAGGAAATACTGGCTGTCTATATTACCATAAGTAAGATTATATAGAAACATGACACCCAGCATTGTACTACAGTTTTTTAATGATGGTAAGTTGATTAATAACAGTCTACTATGATAAAACTGAAGGTGAAGATTTGCAACCCAATTAAGTCCCCTAAGGGTGAGAGTTAGGAAGTTTTTTTGAAAAGATTTTATTTTGTCTCGGTGTACTCTGTATTTAGAACCTCAGACACACGAACCATACTCAAGAAGCGGTCGGACCAAGATGTGTATAAAGTTCTTGATATGTAAGGGTTATTAAATTCTTTTGACCATCTTTTAATAAAACCAAGCACACTCATTGCTTTATTAACCATTAACCATGGTTGATATATGGTCGGTAAATTTAAGTTTCAAATCTAATAGAACACCCAGATCGTTAACCTGAATTAATCGTTCTAAGGCGTTCCCATTGAGAAAGTACATAGCCTGGTGAGACGAGATCGATAAAATGACATGAGCTTATATTTCGATCCTTTAAGCTTTAGGTTAATTGCTGAAAGCAAATTTTTAAATTTATCCAAATCGGATAAAAGTCCTGATTTGGTACTAGTGAATCTATTCTGACGACGAAGCTTAACGTCATCAGCGTACATAAGTACTAGTTAATAAGAATAAAAAGTAACGGTCCAACAGGCCTTGGAGCAGATGTGACGCGGAGTAAACGCGAGGTAACATCTTTAATGAAGACACGTTGGGTTCTTCCAGATAAGTTGCTCGAAATCCAGATAAGGAGATCAGTTAAGGAGCCAGTAGATCGGACCAATCAAATTCCAAAATTAACTTATTTAGTTTAATAAAGTCAGCCTTAAGGAAGAAACGAACTTTATGAGATTTACCATGAGATTTACTATGAGAAACCCATGTGCAGCACCCAACTTAAAGAATATCTAACGTGGTTAATTTGCCCCAGTGACATGTCGAACATGCCCGCAGGGAAGTCGCGGTGCGAGTTTAGCAATAAAGACGGTGAATTATCAATGTTAGACACATTAGTTCTTAACCAGAGCTACCAGCTGGTCACCATCAAACAGACGATCAGAAACGAACCGAATAGCGGACAAATGTTGCCAGTATGTGGGGCGTTCGGACGAAGGTGGTAAGTAAGAACAGCTAACGTATAAAGATTGACCGGACATGATGATTTTAAAACAAAGAAACTCTATATCACCAAACTCAATGAGGTGAATTACCAAAAGAAAATGAGGTGGAAGGTTGGTCAGTGGCGATATTTTACCTACAAATATACCACTGCACACGCGAAGCGATACGGATGTTTGAAATGTAAAAGTTGGTTTTAGTGAATATAAATATTATAATAAAAATAAACGCCGGATTGTTTGACGTTAATACATAAAAGATTAAATAAAAAAAATGGAAAGCTCACTTCAGGTGAACCCGAAGTTTATACGCCATTGCAGTTAAGTGACAGCTTATATTATTAGATATATATAGGATCGTATATAGTCGGCTGATCCTTATAAAATTTGGCATATAGAGTTGGAAGAGAAAGTCTCATTTTTCTAACTTAAAAAGCAATAAAGTTATGGCATTCCCGATCAATCAGTTATATGGCAGCTATAGGATATAGTTGACCGATCCAGTTCCGACTTATATACTGCCTGCAAAAAAAAAAGGGTTTCAAGTTGATAGCTTTAAAACTGAGAGACTAGTTTGCGTAAAAACAGACAGACTGACAGACAGACGGATATGCTTATATCGACTCAGGAGGTGATCCTGATCAAGAATATATATACTTTAAGATGTCTCCTTCACTGCGATGCACACTTTTGACCAAAATTATAATATCCTCTGCAAGGATCGATAAAAAACGCAGTGCACACAAAAAAAAACACGTCCGCTTGCTTTAAGATAAAGAGAGTGTTGGACAAAGCAGCCACGAGAAAACCATTTTAAATAATCATAATACGGTTAACTGCAGCGGTTGTTATCAGAATTTATTCCTGTCTCTCTGTCCCCCGTTTTGGCATGCGCTTTGTTGTTATTTGTGGGAAAAATATTTATCGGGCACGTTGATATTGCGAATTTTGCAAAGGCCCGCAAAAAAAAGTCTTCTTGCGGTGAGGAAGATATCTATGTACTGGATAATCAAAAACCAAATTAATTTCAGTAAATAAATGAATAGTCTAAAGAATAATCGAAGGAATTAAAAAACAATTTTTTTTTTTAAAACGCCTATTACTTAAATTCGGCTCTTTTATCGTTTAAAAAAAAAAAACAAGAAAGGAAAGTGAAGGAGACATCTCCGACCCTATAAAGTGTATATATTCTTGATCAAGATCACCTCCTGAGTCGATATAAGCATGTCCGTCAGTCTGTTTCTACACAAACTACTCTCTCAGTTTTAAAGCTATTGTCTTCAGACTTTGCAGACACCCTTCTTTTCTTTGCAGGCAGTATATAAGTCGGAACGGCCGGGATCGGTCGACTATATCCTATCGCTGCCATATAACTGATTGATCGGGAATTCCATAACTTCGTTATTTTTGAAGTTAGAAGGATGCGACTTTGTATGGATTCCACTTTGGGTGAAATAATTTAACATACCAAATTTCATAAGGATCGGCCGACTATATCCTATAGCTGCCATATAACTGATTAATCAGGAATTCCATAACTTCGTTGATTTTTAAGTTAGAAAGACGGGATTTTCTATGGATTATACTTTGGGCAAACTAATCCGATCTGCAAAATTTCATAGGGATCGGCCGACTATATACGATCCGATATATATCTAATAATAAAGATTCGTATCGCCACCTAGCGGACTGCCTCTTAACTGCAAGGGTATATCAACATCGGCTCCGTCCGAAGTTAGCTTTCCTTTCTTGTTAAACTTACACTGAGTCGAAAATATTTGTCGGATAGACTAAAATTTTGAGAGTTTATTCAGTTTATACTTGTTTACATATATACATATATGTATACTTAGATATAAATATATTAAGAAAATGCAAGAAAAAAAATCGATATTTTTAAAATCCTAACTGCATATAACCCCTTAAGATATTGAACTATGATTACATATTTAAAGAGAGAGAAATTTTGATAATAAAAGTTTTCTCCTAACCATATATTCTGTTCTAAAACCTATATAAAAAAGAAATAAAAGGTAACTTTGGGAGGTCTTTGGGGTCTGTCTCCGACGACAGAGTGAGTCGACGAATATGTGCAGTTTGACATTTGCAGCAGTTTTTTTTAACAATACATGTAGCGTGGATTGCGCAAATCGATACTCTGCATTGGTAGGTCCAGATTTCCTACAGTGCGCTTTTCCTCGTACTGCTTCTATGGCAGCTCCTCTAAGGCACTTCTGAAGTCTGATAAGATTGTCTTTGTTGCTGAATCCACATTTTTTCGCCGAACCATGTGTTTGCAAACGGCGGCATGTGACCGCAGTGATGGGTTTTTAACCCACCGTATTGGGATTGATATTCGGGATAACACCTATTCTAGCTACTGATGGTGCAAATCCTACTGAATTACCTTGGAATCCCAAATTGGCTGCCCCGTTTCCCATGAATATATCAGTATTTTGAGGTGAGCCCTTGAGTGGTGCAGCATGAGCAACAATGATGTTATCCAACCAGCCGTATACCATAATCCACATTGGAACTGTTAATGTTGCGTTACTTGGTTTAAACCCAGCTGCACTCATTGGTGGTGCGGCTTGCACTGCATTAATACTTTGTGGTAATGTGTATTAATGTGTATTAATATATTGTATTAATATTTTATATAAATCAACCCCACTTTTATGAAAAAATCTGAAAATCTTTATTTAAATGTTAAGAAAAATATAAATTCGAGGCTATCTTAGCTTGCACTTGTGGTGTGCCGCTCTTCATCTTTACTAATGGCGTTTGGAAACATTTCTTGAACTAGTTCTTTCTTTTTCGTTTTGGGAAACTGCATGCATTTTAAATGATATAACACTGGCCTAATAATATCGACAAATTCAAATTGAACTGTTACTTCGAGGCTGCATCGTACACCGCGTAAAACTTATACTATACAAATACCGGGTATAATAATTCAAGGAAGTGATCCTGATCAAGAATATATATGCTTTATAGGGTGGGAGATGACTCCTTCACTACGTTGCACACTTTTGACCAAAATTATAATACCCTCTGAAAGGGTATAATAAGAACCCTTATGACGAGATTAAACAAATAATTTTTCTATAGAAAGGCTAGAGATAAATATAAAAACGGTGATAAGTTAAAGGAGTTTTTAAATTTATATATATTTTGTAAATAGGTCATAACAGTTGTTACCTTTTTCCAGGCTATCAATTTGTTCATTAGTAAAAGAAGTTCGATTGCGCTGTAACTTCCTTTTAAGCCTCAGTCGCATTTGAGAATCCTCATCACCAGATGAATTGTGCTCAGAAATTCCGTCTGATGTACTGTCATGAGAGTTTGTATGAGAAACATCAGCTGAATATTGTAAGTCTGCAATATTTAACAATTTTAGAAATCATGATACAAGAAAATATAAAAAAAATCTTAGAGGGTTAGACGTTAGTTTAGTCACTGGGTGAATGGAAAATTTCGAATATCTAAAATGTGAAGTTAAGATTATAAATAAAATAATTAGATTCGATTTTTGTAGCACGCACGATTTGTAATAATTTTAAATTTTATTGTACGAGGAAAACTTTACATCCAAGGCTCTTTGGCTGTATTTTTATACGTAAACAATTTTGAAACGTATACCATTTCCAATTACATCCATCACACGATATCTTGATAGTGTAGAAGTTTGCATGTCGGTCCAATAAAAAAGTCATGAAGTTTCAATCCCATTGGAGAGTAAATTTGAACTGGTAACAATCATGCAGGTTCAAGTGCCCCTTTGGTAACACTAAAGAGTTTGCATCGGCATCCATTGAGAGGCGAGCAAGTTCGATGGGAGAGTCGGTCAAGGAAGTAGTCGAAAAAACATTGTCGTCGCACTCTCTGAGTCGCGCAAAAAAAAGTTTAAAGAACTAATAAGTTAAAATATGCTTTACTTAACACACGCCGTTGTCAATTACAATAGTAAAAACTTACCCCTATAGTAATAAACTCTACATTTTTGGGGGCTCGTCCGAATCAAAGCGTCATAGGGTGTAAAAAGGGAATAACATTAGGGGCAAATTTAATGAAAATACAAAAAACTATATATTCGAATAGAGCAGTTAACAGAATTGTTGGCCATAAAAATGAAGTGGGAGCGAAACGAAAGCATTTGAGAATGTTGTAAGTGAATGCGCTTTAGGCACTCGGTTTCAATTCCAAAATGGTTCGAAATTGAAAAAAAAAAAGACGATGCGTACGAACTGAAAGAAATGCTGTTTCTGGTATTGAAAAAAATGTGCGACTATAGTCAGTCAAATATTCTTTGACTGACGAAATTTGTCGATCATTGAATAGTCCATAAGAGTATAAAAAGCTACAAGAACGTAGAAGTGTTGAGAAGGGAGTCACTACATGAATAGTTGTTGCATATGCGAATGATTGTTGCATTGCGAAAGTGGAAGAGAAGCTCTGATCAGTCACGTTGTCAACGGGCTGGTCATTGAAAAGGAGTGCAGATGTTTAATGCTGCGCTGAAAGTGCCTCAGGGAGCTGAAAAAGGTATATGAAATCTACGAGCTTTTAAATGTGACCAAACAGAGATAGGCGTATCAAGATCAACGTACAACGTTTAGTTGCAGGTAAAAATGACAGAGCGGGAGCTATGCACGTAGTTCCTGACAAGAACTATCTTAAGGTGTTAAACATAAACAACATTGCTGTGTTACGCTTCGTGGAATAAACAGCCCCTAACTCGCAGCAAAGTGGTCCATAATCAACCTCGCAGGGACGCCAGAAGAATACTTACTTCTCTAGAAGGCAGAACAATATACTCTCAAGTGAAAGAAGAATACAGAAAGTACGCTTTCTTGCAGACACGAATACATTGCTTGGGGCAAGTCATCTTAGCTGGACGTGTAAGGCTGGGAATGGAAAAAACTGTTTTTCATCGTTTCGAAGTACCAAAAAATATCCGAGGAGCTCAGCCCTTTCTAGGTCTAACGGTATTTTTCAGGAAATTTACACCAGGATACAATCACAATAGCTCCTACTCAAATAAAGTCGATTAGAGCAGCCGCTAGCAAATGAGCCTTTTTTATATACTTACACGAAGAGAGCGCCAACAAATATACATACTGACACGCCTAAACATGGACTAAAAGCAGTCTTACTATAGCAGCTGGAAGGTGGCTTGCACCCGATTTACTTCCAGAGCAAGTATACATCGGAAGTTGAGTCGACACGTCATAGCTATCTTCTAGAATTTACAGAAGCTGCATATCCAGCCTTTAAAAAAGTATCTGGTGGAAAATGAATTTAATTGGTAATTGATTGTGCTGCATTTGGATCAACAACAAAAACACAAGAGTTGCCGAGAGAAGTCTGTTTGGGGTTGCTGTATACGCAACATTATGTTTGCAAATGAAAGGATTCTTTAAGTCGATTCCCTCAATACTGAATGCTTGTGACGACAGAATCTTGCCACAAACTTCAAGCTGAGAAGAATTTTGTTGTTAAAAAAGTCGTTGGGAACGAGTTGCCCAACCTAAGTCAAAGCGCACATAAAGAATCTGTTCAAAAGGCGATTCATGGAGTTTTTTATCGATCAGCAGCAATTTTTTATCGCTCAGCTGGATCAAACTGCATTAAATGTATAATTTTCAGTAAGAAGCTGCGAAAACGAAAAGGTCAGTTGAACTGTATCGAAAAGGGCGATGCGCCGGCATCGCAGTTGTAGAATATCGCAGTTGTAGAATATAGTCGACCGGCCTAATTAAATTTGGCAGCCTTACACCAAAATTGCCCTTTAACACATTTTTCAATATGGCCGCACACTGAAGAGCATTCATGTTTCTTGCGTTGTATATGTCTGACAGTTTGCTTTTAAAATCTACAAAAATAACCCGCACTCTTACAATAGCCGCACACTGGAGAGCATTCATGTTTCTTGCGATGTATATGTCTGTTGCTTTTAAAATCTACAAAAATAATGTAAAATTTACATTCGGAAAATAAACATTTAGAGAAATAAAACATTTCTTAATTAGGAATTCAATCCACTTAAAGATTATCAAAAGATTCTCATGCATGGACCATGGAAGACTTCCAAGGTTATTGATTCTTTTCCTCTTAGTGAATACAAATGTTCACATGCGTTTTTGGAAGTCATTTTCCAAATTACATTCAACCCTCCAAAAATAAGCCAATCGCCCAAACGAAATTATTTTGTCACAGATGATCAAACATCACAACTATTTGCCCCAATTTGTTGGTCGTTTGTTATTTGCCATAAAATCTAATTGAAGATGCTATTA
This sequence comes from Drosophila atripex, assembly GCA_035045925.1. Classification (NCBI taxonomy): domain Eukaryota; kingdom Metazoa; phylum Arthropoda; class Insecta; order Diptera; family Drosophilidae; genus Drosophila; species Drosophila atripex. Next base: position 78,704 of record JAWNOP010000043.1, on the reverse strand, counting down.
AAATAATTTGTTGTTTCCTTTGATTGTTTTTGTTTTTTTTTACTATCAATGAAACAAAAAGAAAAACAAAACATATGTTATAGTGCTTGAAAGCCTCCACCATTTCTTACTAATGTATGAACAATATTTTAATCCTGTACATTGTTACATTTACTCCATTACATAGCAAAGCAAATAACTTAATAATACATTTTAATCAGAGTTAACCGCTCCCTACGTTTTGGACAAATTGTTAACAAATAAGTCTCAACTATACAATTGTATCTACATGTATAAAACACATGTAGATAAACTTTGAACAAATTGTCAGGAAACAAGAAAGAAAAGCTAACTTCGGGCGGAGCCGAGCGGAGAGGGCAATCCTACTGAAATTCGGAAGATCTTTCTAACTTAAAAAACACCAAAGTTATGGCTTTTGCGATCAATCAGTTATATGGCAGCTATAGGATATAGTCGACCCATACCAGCCGTTCAGACTTATATACTGCCTGAAAATAAATAAATAAAGAACGATTGAAAGCTTCAAAGTTTCGAAAGCTTAAAAACTGGGAAACTAGTTGCGTAGAAACAGACAGACAGATGGTCAGACGGATTTATATCGACTCAGGAGGCGATCCTTATCAAGAATATATGTAATTTATGGGGTCGGGGATATAATTTATGGGGATATAAATTATAAAATTATAATACCCTCTACAAGGGTATCATGAAGTCTCTAACGAAGTATATCATGTTTACAAAGTTTTTAACTTTTAAAGGTAGCAAGAAAATTTTAGAACAAAAGATGGTCAAAAAAAACAATACATTTTTTTTTAATTTTAGAAAGACATAAAAAAGGGAAACTTAATGCCACAAACCGATGAAGAAACAAGAAAAAAATGTTATTTTAAATAATATTTAATAAATTGTGTTGTCAACCAATTTTTATTCAAACTAAATGACTTTTGGAAAATTAAAAAAAAAAATAAAAATTAACTTATTATGGGGTTACATGGGTTTCCTGGGGCAAAAAACGGACTTTTTTCAATAATTTTATTTTGCATATAAAAAAAAGATATTTTAATGAATCTTTTTATTATTTAAAAGATACATATTTAGTAAAGATTTTGTGAAATTTTCAAAAAAAAATATCAGAATGTCGGTCATTAGGACGCCATTTCCGGCAGTCCCTCGAAAAAACGATGCCTCCGTGTTGTCAGCAGAATTTCTTTCAGAATCATCAGAAATAAAAATAAAAAAAAAGTGTTTTAGTAAAAACAATAAAATAGGTGTTGGACAAAGAGAAAAAAAACCTATTTAATTTATACAACATCAAAAATAGACTCTTAAACAAACAAACAAAAATTCCCGTACATTTATATATATAATATATTTATATATTATATATAAGTTACCAGTAGCTCGTTCTAACTTCACAGTCCATAACACGGAATGTTACAGGAAATAAATTTACTGCTGTCGAATTCAGTTTATTCAGGATCGTAAACAATTTTAATATTTTGTAGGCACTATGCGGAAAAATTTATTTTTTGTTCCTCTGCTTACGTTTGGAAACTCATCTGCAAATCAAGCAGAATTGATTTTAATTCAAGAGGGATTCTCAGCTCAAAACTCAAATTCATTTCAAAATTGGTGTAAGTTTATTACCTAAAGCGTAATGGATCGAATTATAAATTCATTTCAGTTTATCGATCCAGCCCAGAAAAAATTAATTCGTGTTAACGATCCCATCCTTCTATCTTAAAAAACAACGAAGTTATGCCATTTCCGATCAATCAGTTATATGGCAGCTATGGCATATAGTCGACTGATTCCGACTGTTCCGACTTATATACTGCCTGCAAAGGAAAGAAGGGTGTGTGCAAAGTTTGAAGACGATAGCTTTAAAACTGAGAGACTAGTTTGCGTAGAAACAGACAGACGGAGAGACGGACATGCTTATATCGACTCAGGAGGTGATCCTGATCAAGAATATATACACTTGATAGGGTCGGAGATGATTCTTTCACTGCATTGCACACTTTTGACCAAAATATAATGCCCTCTGCAAGGGTATAAATATCAGAATGAGCTGGCCGATCCTTATGAGGATTTAATTATCATTAAACTAAATATAAAATCAGTTTTTCAAAAAGGGCCATCCTTTTTAACTCAAAAACACCAAAGTTGTGTCATTTTCTATCAGTTCTTTCGCCGCTATAGGACTGTTATAATGCGTGCAAACGAAAAAAGAATGTATGGAATGTTTGAGTTCGATAGCTTTAAAGCTGAAAAACTAGTTCGCATAGAGGCTGCGGAGACTCTTCCGAACGACCAAATTTCACAAAGATCACCAACTATATCTATTTATGGTGATGATTTTTAAACATTTTTATTAGAAAATTGATTGCATAAGATAGTCAAAAGAATCGGTCAACTATATAAAATAAGATTTACTCTTTTAATATAAACTACTACTCAACTGCATAGGTATTGTATATAAACATCGGCTCCTCCCGAAGTTAGCTTTCCTTTATTGTTTTTCTTTCAAACAATCGAATATGCGGGAGATAACATTTTTACGTAAAAAAAAATTATCCAAAATATTTTCTTACCACGTTTTTGAATATCTTCTCGAATTATTGGTCCAGATAAATTAGTTGGTGTTTCTACAGTAACTGATGTTGGTGGCAAGGCTAAGTGAGTCGTCGATGAATTGCTAGGATACCAAGCCCATCCCCCAGTTTGACCATTAAACATTCGCAGCTTTTCGTATACTGATTCATTTTGTTGCTGGGCTTGCTGCTCCTTCTGAGAGGCCAAGTTGCGCAATACTCGGTTAATAGATGAAACCTGAAATCAATCCCAATAAAATGAGCTTACCTACACACAAAACATGCATTTCTTTAAATTTGTATAAAGCAAAAAATGTTTAAAACAATCCAGTTCCCAAATAACTGATTTAAATTCTTCTTCTAAAAATAGGAGGGATATAACTAAACGATCGAAAATATCATAGCTGTTCCACCGTTAACCATGGCTACAGAAACAAATATACTGAACTTAAAATTTTGATCAAATTGTACTACTCAAAAATCATAGCATCACTCACATCCCCAATGAACTATATTATTTTCGCCAATACTAACATTAACAAACGTTTTGGAGGCACTGTCCTCCTCATCCACAATTCTGTTTCCCACAAACCACTTCCTCTCAACGCTGACATCGAGGCTGTTGGGGTAACCATAAAATCTAGAATAACATTTAATATTATATCAGTATAATTATCTCCCAGCAAAGAATTTAGCTTAAAGAACATCGAAAACATCCTCAGTACTTTGGGTACACCTTCTGTAGTACTTGGAGCTTTTAATAGCTGACATCTCTACTGGGGCTAGGTAAATGCCGACAAAATAGGGAGGATATTGGCACTTTTATTGACCGCTGTAATTATATCCTACTAAATGACAAGACAACAATACACTTTTCGACCCCAAATTTAATGGGTATATGCCCATTATAATGGGGACTATAACCTCCACACACCAATGGGAAGTAAGTGATGACCTTCACGATGACCCGTATACCTCCAAAAAGGCATATCCCTCTTATCCTATAGGTCATCCCACTTCTAAGTTATTATCACAATGGCCAGCAACTCCAGTAATCCCACATATACCGGGAAACCATCATTCAAACTAAAAAACGGCAGTTTTTAGAGTCATGCTCACAATCCAATGATCAACAGCCATTCCAGTTCTAACATAAACAAAGAATCTGCTTTTTTTTAAAAGATAATTCAATGTGCTCTTTTTGCCATACTCACCACAACATGGCATTCTTCTTATCTCGCACCATCTTAAGGTGGAACAAAGAACTGTCAGCTCTCCAAAAATGGAAACGGCCAAATGAAGAAAGCTCCAGAGAGAAATAAATCAAGAGAACCTTATTTGTGAAAAACTTAAAGACTAGATTGAAAAGAGCCGTTAGAGAAATTAACCGTATCTGGATACAAAATTTGGCCTCTGACTGATGTCCACTGTTCTGATCCCATCAAATCTTGGGCCAACATCAAGCGTCTGTGCGGTCTATATCTTTCCAAACATATTCACTGCATTAACAACCCCGCCACTCAAATATCAACAATAGATAAATCTGAAATCTGAAAAAAAGCCCAAGACCACAACTTCCCTACTCAATTCCGGCAAAATAAAATACATCTCAACAGAAACATAACACAACCCCGTCCAATCAAGCATAAATATAAAAAAAGGCTGTTGTGGCAAAACATATTTGTTTCATATGCGGAATCTCATAGTTGAGCAAAGTTCTGATCAGGGGCTTTCATATCAAAACCGACTAACCAGAGATAATTATTTAGCTTCATTCATATATTTATTTCAAAATTTACTTAAAGTTGTCTACGTGATCCAGGTTACAATAAGAATATATTAATGGGTAACCTTGAATCCTTCGTAGCTAGTAAACGCAATGCTCTCCACATTGGTTCTTATTTGCCTTTGGGACTCTTTTTTGGATACTACTTGAGCTAAAACGGGAAACACTCTAAGTAAGCTAGCAGAGATTCTAGGGAGAACTTGGGTGGATTCTAAGTTCGCTCAAGATAGAGCGGTAAAAGAAAATATAAATAACGCCATTAACATGCCACCCCCGGAATGCTGGGATCAGTGCTTGGACGTCCTCAGTTTTTGGCGTGGTATAGGTGGACATTGGCTATGGACGCAGCTTAAAAGAGATCGCTTATAAATTCCAAAGACGGTCTTTATTAAAGCGATGCGAACTGGTCCCTCTTCTCCAGGATGTAAATCGATTATGCGACCCATCTTCCATTCGATTGGGGGGAACCGTTCATCCTTTATCACAACTAAGTCATTGATTTACAGATTGGTTCGTTTTTGGCATCATGGGGGGTTTCATGGGGGCTATAAATGTGTGAGCCAGTCGGCGCTCTATCGATGCCAAAATTGTCTCAGTGGGCATTGCCCGTCAATGGACGTTGATGGACTTTTCAAAAAAAGAAGACTCTGGGGGTTCCACTAAAGGCCCTCCGATCAGGAAATGGCCAGAAGTAGGAGTAGACAGATCGTTTGGATCTACTGTTAACGGGCACAGTGGTCGTAAATTTAAACACGATTCGATGGAGGTAAGCCAATTTTTTATACGATTCATTATAGGCCATTGCAGTGGGTGTGGAGGAACGATACAGATGAGTCTTAACGGCCTTTACGTCCTCTCACTAAGTCTGCTAAAAATAGGACTGTGAGGTGGATTAAAGTGCCATTTAATTCTACGAGTCGCTAGGGTGGGTGTGATGTCCGTGTCCAGGGAGTTTCGAAACTCCCTTTGCTTCGATGCTCCCTGCACCGATGATATTTGGTTCCTCCATCGCTGTATAGATGCTTGATAAAGTGTTGGAGAGCCCACAGGAAATTTTGAGTAGATAGTCCCGTGACTGCTTTTAAATGATTCGCCTTGGTTGCTAAGCATACAAACGTGATATAAGCCTTATACGTATGATGTCTGCGAAAACTGGAAGCCTTATAGTATAAGGCGCTGGTGTAGTCGACCCCAGTCGCTTCAAACCCCAGTCGCTGTGAAGCATTGTAGAAGAATCTTTTTTACAGATTTTTTTCCATTGACTATCCAGAATTTATGCCGAGTGGTCAGGTGCTCAGGTGTGCGGTTCTAATTACTAGGTCAGTAAAATGATGCGTTTTAGGTAAAATTATCGGGTTTTTCTTAGCTTGAGAATGTTATTGGGCATTTTGGGCATTATTGGGCATAATCCCAGAGTTATCTAAAAAAACGGCACAGAGCGCGGATAACGCTGTGTCTGGATAACGATTTTGTTTTTGCCATGATTCGGCTTATCTCTGGAAGAAAATCTTCTTTCTGCACCATCCTTACAATTTGGTGGAGCGCTTCTCGTTATTCTGCTACTTAATCTGCCCCCACACATTCGGGTGGCGTGAGTTGTGCAAATATCTGCTAATGTAAGCAATAATAAACAGTTTCAGAGGTAGGTGTAGGTGTAGGTAACAGAGTAGGTGTTCTTAAGTTAACAAATCTCGTCTTCCGGAGCCAATCTGGACCGAACCAGCAGGCCAGAGTGTCAGGTTCTCTTGACTGATGCATCCATCGTCCTCTATTGGATAGATAGATATTGGATCTATTGGATACAGGACGATGGATGCATTAGTCCAGAAATAAACGGATATAGGAATGGCAGTGGAGGAAAATTGCGTGAAGACCCATTTAGCAAATTGGCTAGCCAACACTGCTCCTGAGAATTCGATTCGAGGAATTGTTATTGGCTTAGTGGGTGTGACTCGACTCCGTCTTGTCAATAGAGCCATGCTCACTCTCCCGGATTGATGTTGTATTCGGAGATAAACACATGTCGCGTATGCTTGCGAAGAGCCGTCACAGAAGACGGGTAGTTGATGTTTGGTGGTTTCACTGGTTTGGTGACCGAGCCATCAAGGAATTTTCAGATTCTCAATATGTCAGAATTCTTTCCATCGAGTTTGTAAAATGGAAGGTAACAAGCCATCCCAATCGAGGGCCGATTGGGTTAAGACCCTTCTTATCGAGGTTATCGGACTGCCACTGGCAGATATCCTTTAAAATACCCTTGGCAGCAGTAGTGACAGGAACTATAAAACCTAGGGGATCGTAGGGACGAGCGACTACTGAAAAAACGAACTTTTAGTAAAAGAGGCCGGTATGTCAAATCGAACCATAATGCTATAAAAATCCTCGTATGGGTTCCAATAGAGTCCCAGACTTTTAATAGTCTCCTGGGAATTCACTCCTACATTTCTTTTTAGAGCCATGTGCTGGTCAGGAATGCCGTATAAGATCTGTGGATGCTTTGATGCCCATTTCCTGAGTTCCATTCCTGTCGACTATTGTGTCGCCATGACTTGATCTCGTATTTCAAGTGCTGCGTGAATAGTGTAATGACCAGTTTAGACGTCGTCGACATATACTTCGTTTATAAGTACTAAAGTTGCTGATGGATATCGGTGCTATTCGTCTAGAGAAAACTGTCGGAGCACGCGTATAGCTGTATACGGTACTGATGCAGTGCCAAAAGTGACAGTATTTAGGCTGTACTCGGCGATTTCGTTTTAATCATTTCTCCATAAGATGCGTTGAAATTGAGCATCATCCTGGTGCATGTCAATACAACGATACTCTATTTCATAATGACTCCGCCTTAATCCGCCTAAAGGTAATGGTGGGCCGATGCACAATAGGTCGTTGAGAGATTTTCCGTTCGAAGTGGTACATGATGCATAATACATTACCCGAGCTTTGGTCGTCGTACTGTGTGGGAGAGTACATGCTGGGAAAGAATGTTGGCCTCCATTAGTGTGATGTCGAGCTTCTGCAGTAGTGCCTTCAGAGAGTTGCTTAAGGTCAAAATATTCTTTAATGTTGGAGTGATATTGCTCTTTAAGTTTGTTGTTTTGTTAAGCCGGAGTTCTAAAATATGGAACCTACTGTGTGCGATTTGATGACACTTTCCGATGACTTGTTCTTTGTCAAATTCAGTTTTTAACGGAAGCCGTACCAGGTATTTCCCATTGGGTTGGTTGGTGTAGGTACATACGAAATGATCTTTACACCATTTTTTCTGCTGTGCACGTCTCTCAAAACTAAGTCAATCGAGATCGAAAAACCCCTGTTTCAGAGCATCTAAACTAGTCTGATGGCATCAAATATTTATCACATGTGACCTTGTTCCATTATTATGGCCAAACATGATGCAACCCAATTGGGTGAGTTGAGCAATGGTATGATTTGGAGCTCCTTAACGCAAATCTGGCAGCAACAAATATGGTATTAGATTCATTCCGAATAAAGCGTCGATGCAATCTGGCCGGGTGAAAGTGGAATCTGCAAAATGAAATCCATGCAGATGCTGACAAGTATCAACGTTGACATTGCTTCTTGGTAGATGAGATGTTATATAGTTGAGAACATAGGCTGGTCGCATTAGATGATGAAATTCATGGTCTGTAGATGAGCTTATAGAGAACTCTGTACTAAACATACGGGTGTTCATTTAACTGTCACCGATGCCGGTGATCTGAGCTGTGACTCGATGACGTGGGAGTCCCAGTAACAGAGCGTTCAGTGATTAAAGTGCCCTCAGAGCCATGATCGATTAAGGCTCGAAGAACGGCCGATTGTCGGTTTTGGTGTTTTATATTTGTACCAAAGCTGTGGATAACAAAATGCTGTGGCCCGCATTGTAAGCAAAGCACCGCACTGCGATAAAGGATGAGTGGTGCTCAGGCAACTTAGGCATGCCTTGTGTGATCGACTTGGGATTTTGGCGTAGGAAATTTGTTGATTTGTTATCAGAGTGGACTGAGATGGTTTCCAGTTTTCAAGGTTGTTCATTCTGACGAGAAGATTATTAAGGAAGGTTTCCAAGTTTACGAAACTCGGAATGTCACTGGAGTTCCGAAAGAAATGCTCTCAGGCTTGTACCGTAGACGTAGACAGTCTGGCGTTTAGATGATGGACTATTTATTGCGTGCTAGAATGGATATTAGTTTTGAGACGGTTGAGTTCGTTGATGCATACGTTGGCTACGTTCAGCATATTCTTTGTAGAGGGCATTCATATGGTGCATAAATTACAGACGTGGGTTATCATAGCGTTTGATGACAAGGTCCCATGCAATCGTGTAGGCGCCATCAGTTACTTCCTTTAGGTATACATCTTGGTCCTGGTCTTAAGAAAGTGGTTGCTTTAGGAAATTATATTGCTGAAGATTCGATAACGCTTGGCTTTTCATGATTTTTTTTGAATTGTTGGCTTAACAAGTTGAGCTTGGTATGGCGCAGTTGCAAATTTTTCCGAGACGTGCTGTCGTTTTTAAAGTTTATTAGGAGTTGGTTGAGTTGATTATGAATTATATGATTATTTCTCGAGCGTAATTAAGCTATCGGCATTGCCACCTTTGGCCGTTGTTTCTGACTCTGAACTGGAAGTGCTCGCTACCTTGGGCTTGCTCATTTTGTTTGGCCTAGCAGTTTGTGCGACGCAAAGTTTGATCCCGTTTTTTTCGTTTCCCCTTTGCCAACGAGAACGGAAGAGTTGAGGAGGAGAAAAATTGTAGTGATGACATAGCTGGGATTTTTGTGAATAATCGTGAATTGTTGTTTCGTGTATGGAAGGTTGCCCTCATAGGCCACCGAAAATGTTGTGCTTTATTAATGGATAAACTTGAATTGCACGTGGCGAGTAAACCCAATGCACTTCTCGACTTCGGGTATTAATTGGCTTTACTACTCTTTCTTGGATACTACTTAAACCAAAACGGGAAAGATGCTAAGAAAGCTTTCAAAGGTTTTAGGGAGAACTTGAGTGAATTCTAAGTGGATTCTAAGTTGGGTGGATTCCTCGCTTAAGATGGAGCGGTAAAAGAAAAAGATAAATAACGTCCGTACAGAAGCATTATTACCTTGAATTCTAATCCGCTCTCAATTTTTCAAAAGGCTAATGCTAGGACTAGAATATCATATCCAATGATAAAAAAAAAACCTTGTGCCTTAAAATATAAAATCTTAAATCACTTCAACAATATTCTTCCGTCCGTTCCGACTTATATACTGCCTGCAAATAAAACAAAGATGTGTGCAAAGTTCAAGTCGATAGCTTTTAAATTGAAAGAGTAGTGTGCGTAGAAACAGACAGACAGAAGGACAGACCGACATGCTTGACTCAGAAAGTGATCAAGAATATATTTACTTTATTGGGCGGGAGATGCGTTGCTCACTTTTGATCAAAATTATAATACCCTGTACAAGGGCGGAGCCGAAATTGATATACCTTTGCAGTTAAGTGAAATTTATGAAATTTGGCAAATCGAATAATTTTGCACATAATGGAATCCAAAGAAACTCCCATCTTTCTAACTTAAAAAACGCCAAAGTTATGACATTCCCTATCAACCAGTTATATAGCAGCTATGTGATATAGTCGACCGATCCCCTTCCAACTTATATACTGCCTGCAAAGGAAAGAAAGGTGTGTGCGAAGTTAGAAGCTTATAGCTTTAAAACAGAGAGAATAGTTTGCGTAGAAACCGACAGGCAGACGGACAGACGGACATGCTTATATCGATTGAGGAGGTGATCCTGATCAAGGACATAAATGGTTTATAGGGTCGGAGATGTATCCCTCACTGCGTTGCACACTTTAGACCAAAATTATAATACCCTCTGCAAGGGTATAAAAATCGCCCACTGTGCTTTGCGCGGATTGGCTGAAATGGTCGTTAGCCAATCGTGCTTTTGTAACGAATCAAAAGGGTGAGTTGACGATGCACGGTGCAATAATATTTGACACGATTAATAACATAGAGCATTTATTTTTCTTAGGTGGAAAATTTTCATAAGGAATATTTCATATTAAATATGTAGTTATGTAAAATTCATTATCAACGGAAAATGGTAAAGTTTTCAATTGTAGAATTTTTATTATTATAACCTTGCAGAGGTTATTATAATTTTGGTCAAAAGTGTGTAACGCAGTGAAGGAGACATCTCCTACTCTATAAAGAATATATATTCTTGATCAGGATCACCTCCTGAGTCGATACAAGCATGTCCGTCTGTCTGTTTCTACGCAAACTAGTCTCTCAGTGTTAAAGCTCTCGACTTCCAACTTTCGACACATCCTCCTTTCCTTTGCAGGCAGTATATAAGACGGGGATCGGTCGACTATATCACGTAGCTGCCATATGACTGGTTGATCGGAAATGCCATAACTGTGGTGTTTTTTAAGCTAGAAAGATGGGAGTTTCTATGGATTCCACTTTGATCCCCAAATTTCATAAGGATCGGCCGACTATATACGCCTGACATATCCATGTATACTTTAAAGGGTTGAAATGTCGACTTTACTGATTTGCAAAGAAAGAAAAGAAACAGAGGTACCGAAGGTGACATACATAAATATGTAATACAAACATTTGTAAGAATTTATATTGCAAAACTTCAATATAGTCAACCGATCCTATTCAAATGTATTTTCTATATATTGCTCGAATTCTTATTAATATATATATATATACGCGTGTAAGTAAACACAGTCATTAGGACACATAGAAAATGCCACTTTAACAGTTGATTTAAGTGTCGCCACGTGTGACTGCCATAGGCTGCAAATGTATTCGGTATTTCCTTTTTTGTTATTTACATTGAATAGAATTTTCTGTCTTTGACTTTAATGAGTTATGGGTCCTTCTTATTTTTGAGAGGAAAGATCAAAGAACATCTAATAAATTCATTCTTTTGGAATACATTTATTTTTATACCCATGCATGGTCCAGATTTTTGTAATACATTGGAGGAATCGTCTCCGACACTAAACAAAAAAAAAATTTTTTTTTTGAGTGCATTTTTCTTGGCGTCTATAAAAGCTACAGAGTTGAGAAGTGGTTTTAATCGCATTGTATTCAGGGAAGACTGACTATCAATGTTGCATACCAAAAATTTTCATAGTTGGCGCCACATTCGCGTAATCCGAAGTTAAACTCAGCTGGTCATATCAAAAAGTGTGAAGTGAAAAAGTCAAAAATAAACAGTCATTTTCAACATCATATTACGTAAAAATAACCATATTCTGATCAATCTTTAGTCATGAATAATAATCAATGGGTCTTTGCTAAGTGTTGCGTGTAATAAAATATTACAACTTATTGTGGTGTCTTCGTAGTTATATGTTAAAGTTAATCGTCTCAACAGGGAAAATTTGCATAGAAATCTCGTTTTTAAAAAGCTGTAGAAAGTGAGCCCAGCCTAGTCCAACCTTAAAACATATTGTACGTAATTGAGTAATTAATTCTCTTCCGATTGTATATAGTCAGAATTGCCAACCGCTTTCAACCCCTTTTTTCAAGCATCTAATAAGAAAGCAATTCTTGATTTTTTTAAAAGAAAAACTATTGGGAATATATTTGAGAAAGAAAGACAAACGAAAAAACTTAAACTTTCTCCTACAATTTTGGAAATTCCCTAATTTCTTAATTTATCATTTTTCTGTCATTTTATATTATTCAATTAAATACAAAAATATATATATGAAAAAAGGCGGTGCCACCCAAATTTTTTAAAACTTCGACTGCCTTTTAAAATATGGTTATATTAATCCAACAAAAAAAAAATTAAATCGAAAAATCTTGTTTCATTCTTTGAGTTATACATTTATGCCAACAAAAGTAGTCGGCTGGACCATAGGGTAGCGTTAGGAATGGCATGCTCTACCCACTCAACCAATCAAACTTTATAAAAATTAAATTTAAATAAAAACAAGAAAGGAAAAGCTAACTTTGGGTGAAGCCGAATTTTATATACCCTTTCGATTAAGTGGCAGCTTATATTATTAGATCGTCTAGAGTCGGCTGATTCTTATAAAAATTGTTCATAAAAACTAATTAATGGGAATAGTTTGCGCAAAGTGAAACCCCCATCACCACTAAATACCGCCTGCAAATGAAAGAAGGATGTGTACAAAGTTACAAGTAGATCGCTTTAAAACTGAGAAACTAGTTTGGGTAAATGCAGATAGACGAACATGGTCTTATCGACTCAGGAGGTGATCCTGATTAAGAATATACATACTTTATAGAGTCGGAGATGTCTCCTTTACTGCGTTGCACACTTTTGACCAAAATTATAATACCCTTTCCAAGGGTATAAAAACTTTGTTGATTTGAAAGATACTGGTTGATGTTTTCAACATATTTAAAAAAGGCAAGGTTATGATCGATCAGTTACATGGCGGCTATAGGATATAGTAGGCCGATCCTTATGAAATTCGACAGATCGGGTAAGTTTGCCCAATATGTATTTTCCCAGAAAGTCCCATCCTTTCCGGCTTATAAACTGCATGCAAAGGAAAGAAGACTTTTGACCAAAATTAGAATTCCCTCTGCAAAGGTATAAAAACTTAAAATTAATCTTATATATTTATATGATAAAATTTTATATAAACGAATGATGCTAAGCTGTATTTAATGTATTTAAATTACGTAAATATCTTAGGAAAGGATAAAAACTTACACTGGGAATGTTATCACTATTGCAAACTTGTTCTGATAGAAGCCGATCCCGAATTTCCCATGCAAATATGCTTGGACACTCCCTTTTATAATCAGAAATTTTCTGAACAACTGGTGTTGTGGCTACCCGTGGTTTTGAACCACCTATTGCTCGGGGCTTAATTGATCCTGTTTCATAATATCTAAAAACAAAAAGAAATGTAAGAAAATTTTAAAAAATGTGAATGTTAAAAATGATGATTAACTTACTTAGAATAATCTTATGATTAATGATTACAATGGCCTAGAGCCAACAAAAGTCAAGCACAAATCACGCTTAGTTTCTACGGTACACCTTAGTGCTTAGTGGACAGTCTCAAGTAACAGAAATAAATCGAGTGCGCAAGGATCTATGATCCGTAGCTCAAGGACCCCCTGTGGGTAAGTCCGGCGGCTGTACGCGATACGAACGCAAGACTAAAGCGAGTTAGAAGGACGTGTGAGAAAGGATCCGGGATCCGAGGCAAATCTGAAAGTCCAGGGTAAATCGGTTCATTTCCCGGACATGAAAGGTATCCTGGTGTCGGAGCAATAGAAACGGAGCGGTCTGTTGTACGCCTTATCGAGTTCTAACCGCAACGACCAGGTTGCCCAGAAGCAAGGGGTGACCAGCTCGGGAACTCAAGACCGAATAGAAACCAGTCAGGGATATGCCGGTCAAGTTAGAAGACTCCTGATCGATGCTCGCTGGGGCGTACGCAGAGCGACCACCTGGAATGGAGACGCAACGCCCATCCTCTAGCTGGCCATAGATCCTGCAGAGCGTAGGCATACAGGCGTTTGGCGGCGAGTGGCGAACGCAACCGAGGTAGTGTCCTGAGGGGTAAGAATGCCCTTCGTGCCCTGATCCGGCTGCCAGGCTCCAAGAATGCGTATCCTGCCCGGCGAATGCCAGGAACGAGGGAAACAGCGAAAACAAAGAGCAAAGACGCCGTGGAGATGATCATCGGCGGCAACGTCCACATGAGCAACGACAGCGGCAGCGAAAGAAGAGCAGCATAGGCCCCACAAGAATACATGGTAGACGTTCAATCTCTAATGAAGCCATTAGGGAAGTCCACGAAGGAGGTCATAGAAAAGCTTTTTGAGAACTGCATGCCACGCATGAAAATGTTTATAAGGCCATATGCATGTGCGTCGCCAGAAGAGGTGATGAGCCTAGCCGAGGAGTTAGCCCTAGAAGAAGAGGCGTTCAATAGGCAGCAGACAGCCCCAGCAAGCCGCAGACAGCAAAAGCCGAATCAGCAATGGGAAGCAACGCCTAGGCAAGGACATGTAGGTGTGGACAAATAGCACAAATGAACAAATGGGAGTAGACGGCCTGACCCTACCTAGAGGATTAGCAATTCGACATGATCACGGACCATATGGCACTGAAATAGTTGAACAAGTACAAGAACATCGGCTCAGCCTGAGCCTTAATGAAAATTTCGCTATCAAATCAATTTTCGAAAAAAAAAGTTTTTGAAAAGCTTAAGCATCATTAAAATACCGAGGTTGTGTCCGTTTCGATCCCTCAGTTATATTCCTTATGAAATTTGGTAGATCGGATTATTTTAAGACAGGCATTTCCGATCAACCAGTTTGTGACAGCTATAGATTATAATTTACTGATCCCGCCGTTCCAACTTTTAAACTGCGTGCAAGGGAAAGAAGGATAAGTGCAAACTTTGATGTCGATAGCTTTATAACTGAGAGAATAGTTTGTGTAGACACAGACAGACAGATGAAGAAACGGACAGACATCAGGAAATGATCCTGACCCAGGATGTATATACTTTGCGGGGTCGGAGATGTGTCCTTCACTGCGTTGCACGCATTTGACCAAAATTGAAATACCCTCTGTAAAGCTATACAAATTTTATATATACATATATTAAAAACATTTTGATATTACAATTACAATTATTTGATATTACGTAATTACAATGCTTACATATTTCAAATAAAAACAAGAAAGGAAAGCTAACTTCGCGCGGACCCGAAGTTGATATACCCTTGCAGTGAAGTGGCAGCTTATTTTATTAGATATATGATCGACTCAGGGGAACTTGATCCTGATACAGAATATATATATATTTTGTAGGGTCGGAGGTGTGTCCTTCACTACGTTGCACACTTTTGACCAAAATTATAATACCCTGCAAGGGTATAAATATGCAATTAAATTTCGTAGAAAATATATATCTACTACCTAAATAATAACATACCAGAAATAAAATATGTATGTGGGAGGAAAACATTAACGACGAAAACGATTGGATATCGATTGACGAAACAATCGATAAGCAAGGCCGTTATGTCGCAAACTTAATTATTGGATTCTTAAGCGAATACTAGATGACTAGACGTGGCCAACAATGCATTAACGGCATTGCATAACGACAGCATTAGATTATTGTGGCTAACGGCATACATGAAGGAAAAGTTTTGCTGCTGTTAGCAGACGCTGCAGCATATACAATAATAAAATCTGGAAAAAAGTAAAAAATAATTTATCTCAACATGATTTACTTAACATGTTTCGCACATGGCTTAAATTTAATAGAATTCAAACAAGCTGCGTTAAATAATAAAAGAAAACTGTGCTTCAACTTAAAAAATTTAAACAAATTTTAGACAAGGAATTACCCCCTGAACCCATAATATCCAGATGTGTTTAAGTGTTAAGATAAGTGTTTGAAAGCGGCATCATATTATGCAAACAATATGAAAGGAATTGCAAAGGTTCTTAACTAAACCAAGAAGACGATGAATCCATAGAGCAGGCAAAAGAGCTCATGAAAAATCCTCAGCTACATCGGCATTTTAAATTTATTAATTCGGCATTTTATACATTTCCTTCTATTCGAGGGAAGACCTCTTGGCAAGATCAATAATATTGTTAGTGAAAAAAGACATTATTGTAAAGAAAATTTCTGGTGGTTTCGAAAAAAAGCTGAAAACACAATTGATACTGTTTTAAACAGAACTATTATTAATTAATATTTAATCTATTTTAATTTTAATAATTAAATTTTAATCTATTACTATTCTTTGAATAGCTTGCTTGCTTTGCAGGCAGTATATAAGTCGGAATGGCCGGGATTTGTCGACTATATCCTATATTGATTGATCGGGAAGGCTATAATTTCGTGATTTTGAAGTTAGAAGGACATTCATTAGATGAGACATTCTGTGGACTACATTTTGGGCAAACTAATCCGATCTGCCAAATTTCTGACTATATCCTATAGCTGCCATATAACTGAGTAAAAAAACTTTCAAGTAAAAAGGATGGGACTTTCAATTTCAATTAAAATTAATTCAACTTGCCGAATTTCATAACCATATGCTAAAGCTCATATAATTGATTGTGCGGAAATGAAGCAACTGAAATGACTTGATATTTTTAAAGATGCTAGAGGTTTTTTCTAAAATTTTTATTGGTTGATTCGATAGTGACATTCTTCAAGGGTCGACCATCTATACAAGAGTAGTAAAATCTGCCACTTAACTGCATGGGTATATCAACTTCGGCTCCGCCCGAAGTTTTCTTTTCTGTCTTATTTTAATACACGTTGTACCGGTTTGTTACCAAAACCAAACAACATTTTGGTGTTTTCTTATTTTGGCTATTTAGGAGTGGAAGAAAGTGGAATAGATCATCTAAAATTGTAACTGTTAGGCCTTAGTTTCTATAGCTAAATTTTTAAATTTCGCGTAATATAAATTATGACGTATACGACGTGATTTTTAAAGAAAGTCAAAGGACTTTCTGAATTTTGCGCCCCCTGTTGCGATACAATCGGCTATTTTTATCGATTTTCCATTTCATGAGACTTAATTAATTGGAAGTAAAGTTATTGCGGCTTAAGTATATTTGTTAAATCAGCTCCCAAGAAAGAGCCGTCTGTTTTAAATTTGGCACCAGATAAACATACCCGGTAAAAATAACATAACTTTCCAATTGATGGAAGAAGTTTCTACGTTTTCAAAAATGAATAAAATTGAACAACGTTGAATAAAATTAACATTTTAACCTGATAGGGCACCGTATGGCACCAAAATTTTTTTTTTTATTTTTAGAATAAACATCCGCAAATTTTGTTTAAATTGTGGGAAACAAAAAAGCTAAATCAGACAAACTTATAAAATACATAAATGGACATACTAGACAACCTGGTACTCTATGAAAACCGGTTATATTTTAGTCTTGTTAATGTAAGTAAAAGGGAAAAGAATCATCTCCGACCCCATAAAGTATATTTAATCTTGATCAGTATAAAGAGCCGGGTCGATCGATATAGCAAAGTATGTATATGAACGCTTGCGTATGAACGCGTGCATCTCAGAGACTATAAGAGAAGAAGCTATAAGGTTTTGCTATAAGTAAAGTTGGTTTCAAATTTCTACCACCCCGAAAATTGGGATATTTCTGTAGCGCCAGTTTAGGAAACTATTTTGAAAAGTTTTGATGCCTGGAGTCTGGATGCCTGATCCGGATGTTTATGGTACCAGTCGATACGTATTCGAGACAAAAATATGATAAAAAAATCAAATATTTTTTGTCTGCTTACATCAGTGTTTCCAATAGCTCCAATTCAGTGTCCCGAAATTGGTTCACTTCAGAGACTACACAAATACACAAATTATTATTTATTATAATAAATAATAATAATTATTATTATTATTACCACACAAATTTGTCTCAAACAAAATAACTTATGTCAAATTTTTGAATAAAGATGATAAATTTAAAACAGTACCATTGTGTATCATTATTATACCAGAATAAAATGTTGAACTCCTTCATTCTGTCCAGAAATCTGAGGAAGCTTATATCATAAGACAATATCGGATCATATGTAATCAATTTGGTAAAAACAAAATTTTGGTAAAGTCCTTAGCTTCTATCTTCAAAACTACCAAGGTTGTGTCATTTTCGATCAATCTAGATATGGCAGCTGTAGGATACAGTCGACTGATCCCGAAGAAGGCTGCTTCTAAGAGACTTGTTTGTGTAGAAAGAACTAGACGGACAAGCTTATATCGACTTAGGAGGTGATCCCAATCAATATATATATATATATAAATATACAATATATGTACTTTATAGGGTCTGCGATGTCTCGTTTACTGCATTGCACACTTTTGAATTATAGCAACATCTGCAAGGGTGTAAAAACGCTGAAATTTTTTTCTTGAATAAATTGTGAACGAAGTTTCTGATCGGAAAAGTTTAGGCATCAAGCAACACGTATTCAAGATAATTATAATAAGTGATTAGTAAATTTGATCAGAAGAAACAAAAAAAATCTAGTGACTGCAATGTTCTCACTAGCTCCAATTAAATAAACATTTTTTTCCCCAAATTGCTCCTAAACTTAATAACTTTTTTCAACTAAACTACTAAATTAATTTAAATTAATTAACTAAATTAATTCTTTATGATCCCATTTACGACCCAAAAACGGGTGTGACTGTAATTTGAATAATGTAGTGTAATATTTATATACGTTATGTGCATAGAAAAATTTTTATGCGTAAAATTTTCAATTTCAGAGTCTTCTCACTAAGATTGGGTTCACAAGAAAAACACTATTCCCGGAATTCGCAAGAAAAAATAAATCTGTAAGATTACCCAGTGGATAGCGTTTTGGTTTCTGGAACGGAAAGCTCCGAGTTCAAATCATGGTTGAAAAAATAGTTTTTGTTTTAATCTTCAACATTTTTTTTTGTTTGGAGTTTATTTATTTAATTAAACTAAAAGCTTTATATACCGATATATATATATCGGATTGTATATAGTCCACCGATTCTAATGAAATTTGGCAGATCGCATTAATTGGCCCAAAGTGGAATCCATAGAAAGTTGCTCCTTGTAACTTAAAAAAACAATGAAGTTTTGGCATTTCCGATCATTCAATTATATGGCAGCTATAGGATAAAGTCGGTCCGATCCTTATGAAATTGGTAAATTGGTGTAAAGTATCACGGAGTAAAAACAGAAATTTAGGAAACTTTTGCGCGTAGCAATATATGTATAAACACGAAAGGAAAGCTGACTTTGTGCGGAGCCGAAGTTGATATACCCTTACAGTTAAGTAGAAACCTCTTGACGAGGTAAAATAACGGGGGCAAACCCGCATGTCATGCCCAAAATATCTGATATAAATTTTTGTGACGAATAAAAGCAATATATGTATAAAAAATTACACATTCAAAATATTCTTACCCCGCACGTGTTTATATTTCTAATTGTTATTGTTCCACGAGCCGAATAAGAATATTTTTAATGTATAATTATCAATATATATTGGATTTTTTCGTCACCAAAATTAATATAAACTCTAGCGCGTTGCACACTTTTCACCAAAATTATAAAACCCTCTGCAAGGGTATAAAAATGGTGGTTAAAATTACACGGCCTACGTAACTCACTATATGCTAAAGTTTGATCAATTTGTTTTCTTAGATGATGGGACTTGTTAATGTTCTGAGCTTTGGATCAGGGGAGCCTAAAGGTTATGAAGCAATTGAAGTTACGCATGGCGTAAAAATAAAAGAATTTTGTCGGCCTGTGCTATAAGGGTAAGTTATACATAAGTATTAAAGAGCCCAGGTATATAATTGAATAGATTTTTCTCTGTTATGATGTCCGGAATCTTCGAGATCATATAGACAGAAGGACATGGATAGATAGGCTCGGGACTTTATCAATAAGTATATTATAATGTTTGAAAAGATTTTTTCGGTTACATAAACTTATTTTGCAATGTTATATTGATAACAGTGTTATCTTTGAGTATGAGTAGAAGTACTCCAAGTATAAAACAAATTATTCAACGAAATAAACCTAACCAAATTATTGAATTGGTTTTGAATTTCTATAATTTCGGGCCCTGTAGACACAGCGATTCTCCTAACCTCGTTCATTGGTGTATTTTTACCCCAACTTCCCCTTTCTTTGTACTGGGGAGCTTGCTAAAATTGAATTTTTTCTGCATAAAAATTATAGTATATTTTTCCGTGCCTTTTGGAAATAGTTGCTACAAAATCATTGCGAATTTTTAAAATGAATATATAAATATTTTTGAAGATATAAAGAATTATTTTCAAGTATTCTTTTAATTACCGTATGCTAGTTGTAGAAATATACATTTTAGATGGTTAAATAAAACGGAAAACCTAAAGTTAAGACGATTAAATATTCAATTCTGTGGCATGCTTTGCCATAGCCGGTATCTTTAAAGAACTTGTCTTGAACCTTCGACACTTTTGCGAAAATTTGTCAAAGTCATCTTTCAGAAAAATACTCCATTTAAACAGTTTTGAAGTTATTCGAGCATATCTCACCTTCCCAAAATTTTGCTTACGCAACCATTGGAAACTTGCAGTATTCTTGAAATATCACATGGGCGAGCCCCGGAATGTGCCAGTTCCACAATTTTTTGACGAGTAGAGTCAGGCAATGGCCGGCCATTGACATAGACACCGCCCAATTGGTTAATGCCACTGTGACCTGCCGTAGAGCAACCAAAAATTGTACTCTGGCTAACCCCTGAGTGCGGATGCCCGTGCATAATGTGTTCAGTTGTTAGCATCATTTTTAAAATTTTAAATTAATATTAAGCCGATTTTAAACCTTAAAAAAATTTTTTCGTTGTCAGATTTTTGTACTTGTGTTTGTATTCGTCACTTAGTTATGAATCACTAAATTATCACTTATGAAATTGTAATCCGTTGATTTTGAAGTATATTATAAATTTTGGCGGGAATATAATATTATCCCATTATTTGTACTCTTAGTTCATTAACTTTCACTTTGAATGTTAGTTTTTTCCGATCCGAAACAAAATTAAAAATAATAAATAACATATGGCGTATTGGTGGCATAAACCATATGGAGGGCTGCAGTAGGTTGTTTAAAAGCCGGTGCCGCGGGTGGCGACCTAGTTTATTAATTCCAGAATAAATTGCATTCAAAATGATTAAATCTTTGCTATCGGTTTTAGTTTGGTCTAAAGAAAATTTCCTTTTCTAACTGGTTTCAGTGGCGAGGCGCGCACTTAGCCAAGCGAAACGTTAATGAGCTCTCATGCGAAAAAATACTGGCAAGAGCAACGTTGAAAACATCGGTCAGCCATTTTAACGGTGATGTTATGTTTGTCCCTTTCTTTAAACCTGGAGCCCTGTAGACACTATCAAGCCTTATTTCATGTATTAAAAAGAGATGACTGTAATTGCTAAAAAAAGAATATAAGTATAACGCCAGGCGCCGCACATGACGAATGAGCATTAGGCTGAAAAGAGATGGCTAGAGTGTGTAATAGGGAAAAACTCCTCCCCATCCTGTTTAAACACTTTAAAAAGAGATCGTTGGTTGGTTAATAAAATGAAGAAAACTTTAACTTTCTGAGCCCCTCATATCATATATATTTAGATATGAACATCAAACGCTTTACACATTAACATACATACATATGTACATATTTCCCCCGGAGAATCCATGTACACAGAAATATGGTTATTTATTTAAGATTAAGAAGAATAGTGGAAACAACAAACATTTTTAACCAAAATCAAGCAAAAACAACTTTTTAAATCAAAATACTTTATCTTACATAAAAATAATTTATGTAAAATAATTAATAATTCGACTTACATATTTATATTTATACACTATAAACAAAAAAAAAATGAATAAATAAACATTATTTATTTTAACGTTGGCATACACACATATGTAGATTCAAAAAAATAGAGTGTCCTATGACAAAAATATATATATACATAGATACATATAAATATAGTATAATTATTGTAATATATAAAAAAAATGCATACTATTAATATAAATTGGAATCATAATAAATTCTTTTATACCCGTGCAGAGGGTATTATAATTTTAGTCAAAAGTGTGCAACGCAGTGAAGGAGACATCTTCGACCCTATAACGTATATATATTTTCTTGATCAGGATCACCTTCTGAGTCGATAGAACCATGTTCGCCTCTCCGTCTTTCTGTTTCTACGCAAACTTGTCTCTTAGCTTTAAAGCTATCGTCTTGAAACTTTGCACACATTCTTCCTTTCTGTGTAGGCAGTATATTAGTCGGAACGGGCAGGACCGGTCGACAGCTATATGTCCTATAGCTGTCATATAACTGACTGATCGGAAATGCCATAACTTTGTTGTTTTTTGAGTTAGAAGAACGAGACTTTCTATGGATTGTACTTCCGATCTGCCAAATTCGCTGATCATAAGGATCGGCCGACTATATACGATCCGATATATATCTAATAATATAAGCTGCTACTTAACTGCAAGGGTATATCAACTTCGGCTCCGCCCGAAGTTAGCTTTTCTTTCTTTTTTTATTTTTTTTATGTCGCCTAAACTTTCCATACTTGCAGCAGCCGGTTTCCACCACCAAGTATAAGTACGCAGGTTTTTACAACCACCCTCAAAATGCTGGCAATAAGCTTACTCGCACTCAACATGCTGCCCGACACGTTTTAGGGATTTTTGAACTCACACGGACCAACGAACACCCCTTTCCACCACAGCCGTTTTCCATTATTATAGTGCCGGCATCCAGTCGCTTGGATTCTTCAAAAGAGAATATTTCGGAACAGAGTTTTGTCATTCCTATTGCGTGTGTCAAAAATTTCATGGAGTATTGTAAAGGTGACGAATCTGATTTTTCTGGAATGTGTGAAGAATTGTGAATTTCTTTTATTTTCCAGGGTGTGAATTTTACAAAGTTAAGACACTGAAAAAAAATGTCATCTCCAAAATAATTTCTTTAACAATTGGGTTTGTATATATAGCTTTTTAGGTGACTTCCAGGTTAATTCTTAGCCGTCCATTAATTGGCGTAGACAGAGGGTGCTGCCGTACATTGTACGGCTCGAGTTTTAGAGATAAGTCCGAGCATAAAGTTCAACAGTTACTTTTGATTCTAAAATTTAAAATAATGTGTAAAATCAAAGCGGACGGTCCGCTAGATGGCGACACTTATGCCCCAGCTTGTAACTGGCGCGTAAAGACACTGTATATAGCCGAAGAATAAAAAATTTGCTGTGTGCGTTCAATCTGAATGAAAATTGCTTATCTTTTGAGCCATTGAGATAACGAATCTTTTGATATAGTTCATTACTGGGAAAAGTTGCTTACTCAAGATATAGTTCGATGGGTAGAGCTACCCATGGTGCTGGCTGTAAAGCTAAGCCGCATATTCATAGCAATACATAAACTATTCGGTGGCCGATTGGCTTTTTATACTTTGCAAACATAAAGAAAAAACACAAAAAAAATAAATAAAAAGAAAAAATTAATTTAATATATTTAATATAAATAAGAAGTTATTTGTTAATAACTGGCCACTGGTCGTGATCGCACTCCGAAAAACCGCACTCCCAAACAATTCACAAACAGCTGATGGCGCTTTGTCAGGCCCCGACCGCACTCTGAAAAAAATAACCCAAACAATTTGCAGCTTCTTGTCTTCACCGCCAGAATCGCTTTTTAATCGTCACGAGCTCAGAGAGCGCTCATATTTTTGGAATTTTAGAAAATTTTTTTCGCGAAACGTTGTCAGGGATTGCCCAATGCAATAATAACAATATACATATGCATAAAAAATTTGACATTCAAAATATTCTTATTCGTCACGTGGAACAATTAAAATAAACGATGTAAACTCGTGCCGAGTAAGAATATTTTTAATGTAAATTTTTTTATATACATATTGCTTTAATTTGTCACCAAAATTGATATCTGGTATTTTGGGTATGGGGGGTCGCCTCCGTTATTTATATAATATATTATATATATTATTTATAAATATATATAAACACTCCTAAAACTCCTCCTCCAAACATTTAATAATTCTAATTCACTTGAATTTTTTTTAAAAGATATACTCGATATTTTTTAGGGTATAGCGCACAGCCTGTGCTGTTCAATAAAGTGAAATAGATATTTATCGAATTTCTACAATCAGGAAATCGGGAGACGAAAATATTGGGTTTTTTATGATTTCTTTTTAAATTGAAAACAAAACATTTTTAGATAAAGTATATACATTTTATGTAAAAAAAAAAAAGACTTCCGAGTTAAGGAAGTATCATGCCAAATACCATGTTGCAAACATTCGTGGATGTCATGAAATATAGTATCTTATATTATGTATTTTTCATTTTTCCTATAGAATATACAAGAATACAAAATAATCAAAATAAGTGTAGAAAATACGGTTTTGCAGATACCCTTGCAGAGAGTATTATAATTTTGGTCAAAAGTGTGCAACGCAGTGAAGGAGACATCTACGACCCTATAAAGTATACATATTCTTGATCTGGATCACCTCCTGAGTCGATATAAGCATGTCCGTCTGTCTGTTTCTACGCAAACTAGTCTGTCAGTTTTAAAGCTATCGTCTTCAAACTTTGCACACACCCTTCTTTCCTTTGCAGGCAGTTTATAAGTCGGAACGGCCGGGATCGGTTGACTATATCCTATAGCTTCCATATAACTGATTGATCGGGAATGCCATAACTTCGTTGTTTTTGAAGTTAGAAGAATGGGATTTTCTATGGATTCTACTTTGGGCAAACTAATCCGATCTGCCAAATATCATAAGGATCGACTGACTATATACGATCCGATATATATCTAATAATAAAGATGCGTGTCGCCACCTAGCGGACTGCCACTCAACTGCAAGGGTATATCAACTTCGGCTCCGCCCTCCGTTAGCTTTCCTCTCTGGTTTTTTTTATTAATTTTAAATATTTTTATAGATTTTTGGCAAAGTTTATAGCGACAGCACATTAAGAAGTATATGTATGAACATGTGTATATAATCGGTGCAGCATAAACAGAAGCAAATGCTATTCCGTTATGCTTAAACCAATTGGTAAAGCTAGGGTTCGGAGCCCACAAATTTAGGTGGAACTTTTTGCTTGGCAGTGTTTCTAAAGCTTCCCTTTTTCTTTTCCGGTTGAGTAGATAATTGCTCATCGAAGTGTCTGTACTGACTACAATCCAAACGACTCGTGGTTCAACTTCAGCCCCTAATGAATACGACGACCATCCACCGCTAAGTCCTCACTGTAATTGTCGTCGTCTGGATCCGTTCAGCTAGGGCGCATCACTTCGTTTCGTACATTATTTCATTTATTTTATGTTTGTTGTTGCACCTGATGTGTAAAATAAAGAACAAAAATTTAACAACGAAATATCTACGAAAAAAAAACGATAACGGTACGTTGAATACAATAATAAGAAATATGTCGGAAATATCCGTTATAGTAAGCCGATCTTTCAACATCAGACTTATAAAATATTAGTTTTTAAAAAAGTCCCAAGATTCTCTCTTTAACAACACTTTCAATCGTTCTGTTATAGATTGACAATGCCAGACTTAAATACACTTTGTAGCCAAACTTTGAAACTGTGATAATATCGTCTTAGGAGGGGATTCCGATTAAGTGTATGTATATATCTATGTACATATATACATATATATATTTATTTATTGAGTCGAACATACACAATATATGTGTTAGGGGGACTATAGATATGGATATAAATTTGCAAATCAGTGAAGGAATCTCCACATGTCCGACTCAATAAATAAATATATATATGTACATATATATATATACAGAAAATCTTATTTAGAAAATCGATATTATTAAAATAGAATTTTTTAAAATAGAATTAATAAAATAGAAATATGTTTGTATATATCTTAGAACATCCTCAAAATCAAAATAAAAATCAGTGTATGCATTGGAAATTTATGTTTATTTTATAAAATTAAATTTTTTATTAAAATGAAAAATGCAGCCAGAATTAAAAAAAAGGTAAACACACGACAGAAAATGTCAGACAGAACAGAAAAACTTAAATAGAGCAGTAAATAACAGCGGGCTCGCTAATTTAGCTTCATCAGTATAGACACGCCCATTTTTGATATTGATGTTGAAGTGACACAAATGTGTGTGGCTCACCAGCAATCACGCACGCGTCCACTGAAGATACCCCAGCCCAAGTCAACACACAAAAAAGGGTCAGGATCAGGGGTAGAATCATAATACGTTTGTAGCTCTAGGGATGTTGACTGCATAAAGGACGACAAGAAGATAGATGAAGCGGGGTTGAATGCTGGGTAGGGGTATGCCTTTGATTGTTTTTTGGGATTTTCATTATTTCATCTCAATGGTTTTGAATTCACAAAAATTGCCGAGACATTTGTTATACAATAATTTAATTTGCTGTCCGTTCCAAACTAAGATAAGACTTAAATTATACTAACGGCTGTTGATTATTCAATGGAAAAGCTAAATTAATAAATTTACGCATTCCCGAGTTACAAAAGTATTTTAATGCCAAATTTTTTTAGTATTTGTGGGCCATAAACCAACTAATTTTTATAACTAAGAAAGCTAACTTCGGGCGAAGCCGACATTAATGTACCATTCCAGTTAACTGGCAGCGTATATTCGAATTTTATTATAAAACTAATTTTTTTAAGAGGCTATATACAGTAAGGATTTCCAAAATTCGTTTTATGCATTTCCAAATATATATAAATCAAAGTATACACACAAAAAATTTCAAGTCGATCCGACGCATATTTTCGACTCAGGGTAATTAAAAAAAAAAAACAAGAAAGGAAAGCTAGCTTCGGGCGGAGTCGAAGTTCTCAACAATTATATTTAGCAATAAAAAAATATCTGAATATAGGTTAGGGTTGTAATAATATACCTGCCTAGTTTCAAAATAATAAACCAAATATTTTGCTTAAAATTTTTTTTTTTAATGTTTTTGTTTCGACTTCCTAACTGTATATAACCCCTTAATAAAAATATTTAAAAAATTTATGTCATTTCCGATCGATGAGTTATTTATATCATAGCTATAGGTATTATATTAAGCTAACTTAATACTATGTAAAACGGAAAAGGGATGTTGCTAAATTTAGAAGTTCATAGCTGTAAAACTGAGAGACTAGTTCGGACAGCCGCTCCGACGGACAGAGTGACATGCCTATCAAGTTGATATTTATCTTTTGTGATTGATAGTGTTACTATCTATACTATGCTTACATTGACGTCAATTTTAGTAGTTATAATCGTGTCATTGTTATATATTTCATAGAAAAACAGGTGCTGGGTCTGCGATGCCAGCAGCAGTATCGCAGTAGATTCATCAAAAAGAAACAGTCCCAAGCGAAGGATTTCAGAAGGATTGGCCATAAATATGAAGGATCCGATAAATATCTTATACTACAAAATTCCTCTTAACTGCAAGGGTAAATCAAATTCCGTTTTAAACCTAGCTTTCCTAATAAATAATTTTAATCAAAATAAAAAAGTTTTTAAATAATTTTATTTACAACAAAGGATACCTCCAATTATCAGACTTTATCTTGAGTAAGCGGATTATCCCAGAGACAAGCCATATATGGAAAGTTGCGTCATCTCAGGGGGTATCTCATATACAATTCTCATAAATAAATATAATTTTTGGAGTTAATTAAAAAAAAAAATTTTCCAGTGCATTTAATATATTGTACTAGTTAGACGATTGGTTTTAAACAATTTTTTATGACATAGAGGATGTTTAATATCTTCTTTGGTTGTGAATTAGAAGGTTTTGAATTTATAGTTTTTTAGATTTTTAACGTAAACTGTAAAAATTTTAAAAGTTGTTGAATAAAAGTTGTCCAAAAAATAAAAAGCGTAAGTTATTTATAATATATAAATTAAAGTTTTTGTTAAATAGTGTGTAAATTATTGATCATTTTAAACATTACATTAGTACAATTTGAGTATATTCTCAAAAGACAGAATAAATCAGTCTGCATATTATATCTTTGTATTTCATGGGTTCTATTTAATATACCATTTCCATTTTGCACTTCGTTGTTGTCGTATTGTTTCTTTAATCCAATCCAACAAGTGTTGTTGACAGCATCACTTTCCGCATGTCATTTGTGTCATTAATTTTGGAGTCAAAGCAACCGCATTGTGAAAAGTAACAGCTGATCTCCCTTTTCTTTTCGCTGTTATCCTCGATATGCTTATTTAAGCTGGAACTAAGTGGCAAAATGTCATAAAAATTTTAACCAAAATAAGAGTTTCTATCAAAGTGAGGTTTATACCAAAAAAAATTATTTGGAATCTGAATTTATTATTTAGGATCATAAAATATTTTGAATTTTGATTACCAGTAAATTTTATTTTCTTGTTTCGATTCCTTTCAAAGTGCACAAATTAATTTTCGAATTTGCATATTTTATGGAAATACAATTTAACATGGGAGACTTTACACTTGGCTTAAATAGTTTTCTTTGGTAGCGTAAAGCTATAATCGGGAAATGGCAATCAGAAACTAATATTGAGACTTAAAACTTAATTAATATACCCTTGCAGAAGGTATTATAATTTTGGTCAAAAGTGTGCAACGCAGTGAAGGAGACATCTCCGACCCTATAAAGTATATATATTTTTTATATATATACTTTTGGAAAAATTATCCGAATTGGCGAATTTCATAAGGATCGGCCGACTATATAAGATCCGATATATATCTACTAATATAAGATGCGTGTCGCCACCTAGCGGACTCCCGTCCGCTATGATGCCACTCAACTGCAAGGGTATATAAACTTCGGCTCCGCCCTTTCTTGTTATACCCTTGCAGAGGGTATTATAATTTTGGTCAAAAGTGTGCAACGCAGTGAAGGAGATATATACCCTATAAAGTATATATATTCTTGATCAGGATCACCTCCTGAGTCGATATACTCAGCGGACTCCCGTCCGCTATGATGCCACTCAACTGCAAGGGTATATAAACTTCGGCTCCGCCCTTTCTTGTTATACCCTTGCAGAGGGTATTATAATTTTGGTCAAAAGTGTGCAACGCAGTGAAGGAGATATATACCCTATAAAGTATATATATTCTTGATCAGGATCACCTCCTGAGTCGATATAAGCATGTCCGCCTGTCCGTCTGTCTGTCTGTTTCTACGCAAACTAGTCTCTCAGTTTTAAAGCTATCGTCTTCAAACTTTGCACACACCCTTCTTTCCTTTGCAGGCAGTATATAAGTCGGAACGGCCGGGATCGGTCGACTATATCCTATAGCTGCCATATAACTGATTGATCGGAAATGGCATAACTTCGTTGTTTTTTAAGTTAGAAGGATGGGTATGGATTTCACACTGAGTAAAATAATTCGACATGCCAAATTTCATAAGGATCGGCCGACTATATCCTATAGCTGCCATATAACTGATTGATCGGGAATGCCATAACTTCGTTGTTTTTGAAGTTAGAAGAATGGAATTTTTATGGATTCTACTTTGGGCAAACTAATCCGATCTGCCAAATTTCATAAGGATCGGGCGACTATATACGATCCGATATATGTATATCTAATAATATACTCAACTGCAAGGGTATATCAACTTCGGCTCTGCCTGAAGTTTATTCCATTCCTTTCTTGTTTTTTTTTTTAATTTCATAATTATTTTGATCCTAAAAACTTCATGAAACTAATATTGTTATACCAATATAAATATTTACACGTGTACTTACAGTAGAATGAAGGTCGTTCGTTATGGGAAGTACGCTAACCGTTAAATGAATCAACATATATTAGATTTAAACGGATTTGAAGAATAATTTACTAGTAAGTTTTAGTTAACAATAAATTCCAGCGATACCATAAATTTCGATTTTTATACTGCATCAATACGTAAATAGGGTTTTTGATAAATTGAGTGTATGTTCGAATACCTGGTTTAAAAAAAAAATTTTCATGGCTGCCTATATCGTAAGTTTTTTATTTGGCATTTAAGCCACTTCACTTTGTTTAATTTCAAATATATTTATTAAGAAAATGATAACTGTTCTAACGCAATGTATTGGTTCAATCAATTAAACACTGGTATTTACTGTGGATAAGAAGAGTGGCTTTCTTAGGCTCAATGTACATCCTCACGTGGACTTAATTTGGATGGCCAAGCTCTAATCCTACTTTATATATGAATATGTGAGTATTACCTTTCATGTTCAGATGTGCTTACGCTAATTCATATACATATATATGAGTGAAAGTAAGCACGCATATATATATAAGTGGCTCCATCTTGCATAATCAATACATATGCATAGATATACAATTAAATTTATTAAGGTAGTTTTTATTTTATAAGGAGTAAAACATATATTTTTCATTTATAAGAAAAATTCAAAACAACAAGTTTTTCAAACAAAATTTAAACAAATTCATAAAACATTGCGTCTGAATTCTTTAGAACCAATCAGTGTTCGACTAGTCTAACACTTGGTAATTGGCAGCCTAGCGACAAACGATCGATAACAATAAAATTGTTAAAAGCGCAAAACGCCGCAAAGTGTGTAATTTCTCGAGCGCAAAGGCTTGGAATGCTTCAGCGATAGATGGGGGCAACAGAAACCAGACCATTTTTGAATTCATCTATGGCGTGTTTAAGCAGTTTGTCAGCGGCACGTGGCGAACGGCTGTTCAAGGCGGCCTTTTGAGCTTGCTGGCAGCAGCAGGCGGTGAATAGACGATATCGTTAACTGAATGAGAGCTGTAACATCGATTATAAAAGAGGATGAAGGCCGTGTGCCAATGATGATGTAAAACGTCAGGGGTATTCAAAAACAGCAACTCCATCCACCTCCACACCCTCACCGTTGTCGCGGCTGGATACGAAGTGCTGTAAATACAGATTTAAACGCGCGCCCCAGTTGGTCATTTGCCGCTTGATGTCAAGGAGACCTATAACAAGGAGACATATAACTAAAATCACACGGAGCTTACTAGCTGTAGTTATTTAATTTCAAAAATAAAAATTAATTTTGTAAATACAGAATATATAATTAAACTTTATTGTTATATAATTATTAAATTAATATATATTATGTGTATAAACTTACATTTTATCGAACACTTACATTTTTTCAATGCGATTGCTTAAAGAGGAAGAATTGGTCTTTAAAAGCAAATATTACGAATCAGATTCTGCACGCTCCTTTGTTAATTTCCCGTGCACACGCTCATTTTTTTTACCCTTACTATTGCCACTGATTAAGGACTTAAAGCCGTGGCCAAATAAGATCTATCGCCCCTTTGAGAAATATTGATTGTGACATAACCTCCTTCGTGATGGTACGCAGTTATTTAAAGTAATATTTCCGTATCCGGACAATAATACGAAACGCGTGTTTCTACAACTGCAAATACATATATTGACATTAATTTTTTTATTCGGTGTGAATATTACAACGTTCAAACTTTGCTTAATTATTATACCCTTGAAGAGGTATTATAATTTTGGTCAAAAGTGTGGAACGAAGTGAAGGAGGAATCTCCGACCCTCTAAAGTATATATATTCTTGATCAGGATCACCTCCTGAGTCGATATAAGGATGACCGTCTGTCTGTCTGTTTCTACGCAAACTAGTCTCTCAGTTTTAAAGCTATCGACTTCAAACTTTGCACGTCCTTCTTTGCTTTGCAGGCAGTATAAGTCGGTTTGCGTAGAAACAAACAGACAAACGGACAGACATGCTTATATCGACTCAGGAGGTCAACAGACAAACGGACAGACATGCTTATATCGACTGCAAGGGTATAAAAATATTTAAAAACCTTTCTAGCGAAAAATAGCATGTGAAGTTATCTTCATTTGTTGTAAAGTTCTCCGATTTTATAATTTAAAAGTATTTTTATATTTTTAAGGTAACCTTAGTTTATTTGAAAAAATCGTAGAAAAAACGTTGTTCGAATTTTAATAACAAATAACGAACTGACCCAAATTTTTTCCAAATTTTAAATAAGAAAATAAGGCAACGTGGACGAGACATTTTTCTGATAAAAATTGTACAAACTTCTTTATTTGGAAAATTCTTTAAAAATCGTTCTTATAAAAATATTTTCTGGTGTCTGGCTGTTCTGACACAACGGTTCCACTATCTCAAATTTAGTGAATCAAAAGAGTTTTACATTCACGCAAATTCCTTCAAAGTCAAACTACTTTTGGCTAATGCTTGGACAAAATCCCTCTAATGAAAACAATAGCTTTCATTTGGTATATGGCTCATACAGATTGAAAGCACACAGAAAATATTTAATCTTTCAGCTATATATATTGTCTCCACGCGTTTGTTACAAGCAAGGCATGCGACTCAGCACCTAGCGGATAGCCGTCCCAGAAACGGTGTGCATATGCATTATGAATTATATGCATTATAGTCTTTTTGCTTAGAAAGTTGTAAAAATCTGAGTCATCTTATTAAGACATGAGACACTGAAGCACTAAACAGAATTACATCAAAATTTTCCATCAAACAACAATGTTTGAGGTTAGCCGAGTGGAGAGCGTTGTGGTTTCTGTCACGGAGCGCCGGAGTTATAGTCCTAGTTGGGCCAATTATTTATTTTTTACTTTAACTCCTTTTTTTTATTTTCTTGAATGACTTTTGAACGAAATGTCGGATCGGGTAGGTTGAGGTACCCCAATCGACGCGCCTTTAAGAGTAGAATGTATATTCTGGGGACTAAGTCATTTTAGTCAAAAAACTTTTGAAACCCAAGCCAAAAAACTTTTGGAAAGTTTTTAGACAAAAATAATCTAAACAAGAAAGGAAAGCTATCTTCAGACGGAGCCGAAGTTGATATACCCTTGCAGTTGAGAGCCAGTCCGCTAAGTGGCGACACGCATCTTTATTATTAGATAAATATCGGATCGTATATAGTCGCCCGATCCTTATGATATTTGGCAGATCGGATTAGTTTGCCCAAAGTAGAACCCATAGAAAATCCCATTCTTCTAACTTCAAAAACAACGAAGTTATGGCATTCCCGATCAATCAGTTATATGGCAGCTATACGATATAGTCGGCCGATCCTTATTTGGCATGTCGAATTATTTCACTCAAAGTGGAATCCATACAAAGTCCCATCTTTCTAACTTAAAAAACAACGAAGTTATGCCATTTTCGATCAATCAATTATATGGCAGCTATAGGATATAGTCGACCCAACCCGGCCGTTCCTACTTATATACTGCCTGCAAAGGAAAGAAGGGTGTGTGCAAAGTTTGAAGACGATAGTTTTAAAACTGAGAGACTAGTTTGCGTAGAAACAGACAGACGGACAGACGGACGGACGGACGGACAGACGGACATGCTTATA
Source organism: Drosophila atripex (assembly GCA_035045925.1). Taxonomy (NCBI): domain Eukaryota; kingdom Metazoa; phylum Arthropoda; class Insecta; order Diptera; family Drosophilidae; genus Drosophila; species Drosophila atripex. Next base: position 45,342 of record JAWNOP010000043.1, on the reverse strand, counting down.
TCAACTTAGGAGGTGATCCTGATTAAGAATATATATTCTTTATAGGGTCGGAGATGTCTCCTTCACTGCGTTGCACACGTTTGACCAAAATTATAATACCCTCTGCAAGGGTAAAAAAAAAAATATTAATTTTATTATTTGATCAAACATTGAGTTTAATTAAGATTCCCCAGAGTTAAAAATAATAATTATATACATAATACCCATATATTACATATACACACGTATATATAATGGTTATATTAATATATTTATGGTTAATTTATTACCTATCAATACATAATTAAGGCGAAAACTTTTTGTTCTCCCCTAAATATTACATCCATTTGCAGTAAAATGCATTAAAAATACGCTTGTATGTTATGAGTACCGGGCTTAAAAATTGGAGATTCAACCTATAAGGATTATTGTATGTACAAAAATGTTTGTGTCTACATATGTACATATGCTAGAAATATCTTAGCAAAGGGTCACACATCCCGCCCATTTACTATGCATCACAAAAGCAAGCAATTTTAATCATTCTCAAATACACACACAATGCATCTTTTCATTGTTTACTTCAAGGGTAGATTCAGCTCCTCGCACCCCTAAGTAGGGTTGACTGACGAACCATTGAATGCATGCCAAGGACTGAGATTGGCTTGGGTGTTTAGTGTAACAATTTTGACCTCTTTTGTTTGTTACAAAACCTTTTCGGCATCGGCTGCGGTTTTTAATCTGAAGACCCAGAAAATTTTGTTATCTAAGCTATATTTCGGAGCAGTACGCTCACTATCAACTTCAATTGTTATAAATCTTTTTTGTTGTTAGACCCCACCTCAATCACGGCGGATTTTGTGGCTCACGACTTTTCTTGATCCAGACTTAGCTATGCCCATACCAATAACGATGCTTACCTTTTCAATGACAGAACAGTTTCGGTGGCAAAACCATTGTTAATGGTTACATGTATGCGACTAGTACAAACGATCTATATCCGATGCCCTTAGCGATCTCTCTATAAATAGTATCGATTTCTATACACTAGGTTTTAACATTGTGAAAATAATTAAAGATAATAGTTTACAAACAAAAAAATAAATTGTTGAACAGTTTTTCTTGCGAGTAACCTATGTCAAGAATCGTGCGGTACTTTATTCAATAAAATCCCATATCATTAAATCCGAGCTGCCAGAGAATGCAAAGCAATCATATTCCATACAATACGTAGAATATTTTATAAACTGACAAGTGGCGTAGGTGACAAACCGCAAGCTGTAGTTATCTCGAGAAGGCAAGATCCTCCGAACATAGCCTAATAATACAAAATTTTTTTTGTGCATCCAATTGAATAAACTATACATCAAACTAAAGGTATAGTTATTTATATTCTCATTAATAATTATAATGGGTCATTATCCTTCTTGCATTTGCATAACGGCATATAGATTGGCCGTCTGTCTGTTTCTACGAAAACTAGTCTCTGTTTTAAAGCTATCGTCTTCAAACTTTTCACACATCCTTCTTTGCTTTTTAGGCAGTATATAAAACGGAACGGCCGGGATCGGTCGACAATATCTTATAGCTATCACATAACTGATTGATCATGGCATTTCCGATCAATTTTGTTGTTTTTTGAGTTAGAAGAATGAAACTTTGTTGGGATTTGGGCAAAATAATTCGATATGTAAAATTTCATAAGGAACGGCCGATTATATCCTATAGCTACCATATAACTGATTGATAGCTTTCCTTTCTTGTTTTTTCCCAAAACTCCTCTAAAAACTATCCAATTCGGCTGAACTTAGTTTGATTGTTTATTGGTATAAAATGTTAGGCATAAAAACATTTTTAAAAACCTTTTATTAACTGGGGCTTAATTCTGTGGAAAAGGTGAGTGGATAAAGTATGACATAAACTTGATCTGCGTGGGTACTATACAAACCTATGCGCCAAATATGACAACAGTCTCTCTTATAGTCTTAGATATTCACGATTTCAAATATAAAACAAACGTGTATGGGAATTACTATGTAAATCTCAAAAGCAACTCTAGAAATCGTTCGAATTGGTTGAGTTTGTTTTCCAAATATTAATTGGACTAGTAAAAGTAAAACCATATGAATAGAACAAGTTTTAGTTTGCCCATCTATTATAATGCCTACTTTATCATTATAAAACAAAATTCAGATAAATCGAACTATTTTAAGAGGATTTATTCCATAATAAAGAATATATATTCTTGATCAGGATCACCTCCTAAGTTGATATAAGCATGTCCGTCTGTCTGTTTCTACGCAAACTAGTTTTAAAGCTATCGTCTTCAGACTTTACATACACCCTTCTTTGCTTTGCAGGCAGCATATAAGTCGGAACGGCCGGGATCGGCCGACTATATCCTATAGCTGCCATATAACTGATTGATCGGGATTGCCATAACTTCGTTGTTTTTTTTAAGTTAAGTTAGAAGGATGGGACTCCGTCCGGCTCCGTCCGAAATTAGCTTTCCTTTCTTGTTAATTACTTAAGGTTACCTTAAAAAATTAAAAATACTCTTAAATTTTAAATCGTTAGAAAGATTTTTAAAATATCTTTTCACTTTTTTTAAGATCTAATGTCAACGTCTTAAGAAAATAGACTAAAACAAAAAACAAGTAAAAATTTATTTTTCCAAAATTATTTCACTCGATCCTATTTATATTAAACAAGAAAGGAAAGCTAACTTCGGACGGAGCCGAAGTTGATATACCCTTGAAGTTGAGAGGCAGTCCGCTAGGTGGCGACACGCATCTTTATTATTAGATATATATCGGATCGTATAGAGTCGGCCGATCCTTATGATATTTGGCAGATCGGGTTAGTTTGCCCAAAGTGGAAACTATACAAAGTCCCATCTTTCTAACGTAAAAAACAACGAAGTTATGCCATTTCCGATCAATCAGTTATATGGCAGCTATAGGATATAGTCGACCGATCCCGGCCGTTCCGACTTATATACTGCCTGCAAAGAAGGGTGTGTGCAAAGTTTGAAGACGATAGCTTCAAAACTGAGAGACTAGTTTTCGTAGAAACAGACAAACGGACAGACGGACATGCTTATATCAACTCAGGAGGTGATCCTGATCAAGAATATATATACTTTATAGGGTCGGAGATGTCTCCTTCACTGCGTTGCATACTTTTGACCAAAATTATAATACCCTCTGCAAGGGTATAATAAATATGGAGATAGCCTTTGAGATAACGCAACTTTTGATATATCGTACCATATATATGGAATATATATGGAATAAGTCGCATACTCAAGATATAGTTCGATAAGTAGAGCGGTACTGAGTAGTTTTTTAGTTGGTTTGATGTAGTTTGCAATCATAAAAAAAAACCAACAAATAAATTAAAATAATGCATTTAATTTAATAAATTTAAATAAAAAATTCTTTGTTAAGAACTGGCCACTGGCCGCGACCGCAAACAGCCAAAGCGCCGGCTGGCGGCGACCGCATTCCGAAAAAATATCTGAAGCAATTAGCAGCTGTAAAATAATGATTATCGATTAAAAATGTATAGCAATCGACATTTTTTCTCCATAGTCAAACTGTAAGACACGGAAAACGATTTGATTTAGTTTGAAAACGGAAACGATTATTTAATAACGTGTATGCTACGCCCAAAATATAATATTATTATTTAATTAATCATTCAGGCGGAAACGAAGTTTATATACCCCTGTATTTAAGTAGCAGCTTATATTATAAGGTATATACGGTCCGATCGTATATAGTTAACCGACTCTTATACGACTTCCACTATCAAATCATGTTAGTGGAAATGTTGAAAACAGCCCCAAGCATCTTTAAAATAAGTAGCATAGAGTTCTTCATTTCCGATCGTTCAGTTATATGGCAGCTCTATAGCTATATGGAAGCTTTATAGCTCTATAGCTATATATCCTATGATATAAACGGTCGATTCTTATGAAATTTAGCAGATCTGATTACATTTGTTTAACTGATCTGGAGTTAAACAAGAATGGGCTGACTATATACTAAAGCTACCATATTTATACCCTTGCAGAGGATATTATAATTTTTGTCAAAAGTGTGCAACGCAGTAAAGGAGACATCTCCGGCCCTATAAAGTATATATATTCTTGATCAGGATCACCTCCTGAGTCGATATAAGCATGTCCGTCTGTCTGTCTGTTTCTACGCAAACTAGTCTCTCAGTTTTAAAGCTATCGTCTTCAAACTTTGCACACACCCTTCTTTGCTTTGCAGGCAGTATATAAGTCGGAACGGCCGGGATCAGCCGACTATATCCTATAGCTGCCATATAGCTGATTGATCGGGAATGCCATAACTTCGTTGTTTTTGAAGTTAGAAGAATGGGATTTTCTATGGATTCTACTTTGGGCAAACTAATCCGATCTGCCAAATATCATAAGGATCTGCCGACTATATACGATCCGATATATATCTAATAATATAAGATGCATGTCGCCACCTAGCGGACTGCCACTCAACTGCAAGGGTATATCAACTTCGGCTACGTCCGAAGTTAGCTTTCCTCTCGTGTTTTTAAGTAAGAAGGTTGGGACTTTCTATGAAATTGTCATATCTATGGTTTCTATTCAGATAAAAGATTGCAATTAATCAAAACAAATGATTGATGCTGGTTCCCATGATATTTATTATAAATTGAAATAACTCAATCTGTATTACACTTTATAAATCATATAAAAACACCTCTTGACGAGGTAACAAAGATAAAAATGCCTGATATTATTTTTGGTGACGAAAACACTCATTATATTTTTGTACCCAAATACGTTTTTTTCGTATCAGTGTTTTTTTTTTGTACGCCTGTAACATGATGAAAAAGACGATACATATTTTACTCATATTTAAAAATCGATTTCTTACTTTTAATCTTAGGTGATCGCCGCCTAAAATTGTATAGGCACTGTAGCATCATTAACAGTTTGCATACTCGGTGAGGGTTCAACATGGGGACTTTTCCCAACCAAATTATAATTTTAAAATAAAATAGCCTCTTAAACTCTTTGCACAAAAAAAATTACTTTTGAGTATAAAAATCTTTGTTAATACGGGGCCAACCACATTTGAATATTGTGACATCATTGGCTTTAAAAAAGACTTTTTTTTTACGTTTAACTGCTGCCTTCATAAAATCCGTGCCCTTGATAAAATATACTGCTTGATAGAATATACCTTTAACCTCAGTTTGTGAAATCTATGATAAATTAATATTAGTTGTTTTTTGTATTTGTTTCATCAACTACACAAAGTGGAAATGTATATACTCTAAATAAGTTTATGATTTTGCAATGAAGATCACAATTGACACAATTGATCAGTATGTATCTTTTCACGTTTTAAAAATAGTTAAATATAACATATTATATTTAAATCGCGATATTAAAAAAAACAAGAAAGGAAAGCTAACTTTGGGCGGAGCCGAAGTTGATATACCCTTGCAGTTGAGTGGCAGTCCGCTAGGTGGCTAGATCGGATTAGTTTGCTCAAAGTAGAATCCATAGAAAATCCCATTCCAATAAACATTCCAAGGTGTGCACTTCCATCGGACACATCCGGAGGCATTTAACTACACGTATTTGCTGATGCATCCGAAGCAGCATATAGAGCCGTACAGGCGGGGTATCGACTCGGCTACTATGCTCGAAGGCACGTGTAGCTCCCATCATGAAGCAGACATTGCCACGGTTAGAACTCTGTGCAGCGGTGGTAGCCGCTGAAGTTGCAAAAAGGGTCAAAACGGAGCTTAACGTAAGACTAGAAGCCATACACCTATGGTCAGACTCAGAGATAGTACTAAAATTGATTAATGCCACTGCATCCGCGTTCTATACGTTTGTGGCAAATCAAGTCGCTCAAATCCAGGAAATGACAGACCAAACATCATGAAGGCATGTGGCATCCGCTGAAAGCCCGGCAGACATTCTCTCCAGAGGATGCACGGCAGCTCAATTACAAGACTCGAATCTCTGATATTCTGGGCCACCGTTCCTAGCACAAGCACTTCCTGGCCGAAGTGCCAACTAACAGGAACAATAGATGATGATCAAGAAAAAAGGAAGGAACTAATCTGTAACAAGGCCATCATTGTAGAAGATTGGATCGAAACCATCAATCATCGTGGATCTTTTGGAACAACCCAGCAAATAAGTGGAAGAATGTTGCGGTTTTGTTTCAATTGCCGGAATCAAAAGGGGAGAAGGTCAGGACCATTGTCGCCAGCGGAATTAGATCAGGCTCTCGGAATTATAATAAAAACAAGAAAGGAAAGCTAACTTCGGACGGAGCCGATGTTGATATACCCTTGCAGTTGAGTGGCAGTCCGCTAGGTTGCGACATGCATCTTATATTATTAGATATATATCGGATCGTATATAGTAGGCCGATCCTTAAGAAATTTGGCAGATCGGATTAGTTTGCCCAATGTAGAATCCATAGAAAATCCCATTCTAACTTCTAAAACAACGAAGTTATGGCATTCCCGATCAATCAGTTATATGACAGCTATAGGATATAGTCGGTCGATCCCGACTTATATACTGCCTGCAAAGGAAAGAAGGGTGTGTGCAAAGTTTGAAGACGATAGCTTTAAAACTTAGAGACTAGTTTGCGTAGAAACAGACAGACGTACGGACGGACAGACGGACAGACGGACATGCTTGTATCGACTCAGGAGGTGATCCTGATCAAGAATATATATTCTTTATAGGGTCGGAGATGTCTCCTTCACTGCGTCGTTTGACCAAAATTATAATACCCTCTGCAAGAGTATAAATATACAAGCCAAGCATTTCATGCCATCCATCTTGCAACTCAAGAAAACGAAGAGTGTCGGACCTAAATCCACTACGAGCATTAGACCCATTTTTAGACACAGAGGGACTAATTCGAGTTGGAGGAAGATTGCAAAACGCATCGTTATCTTATGACGCCACGCTCCCTATACTGTTGGCGCCAAGGGATCCACTAACAAAACTTCTGTTTTAATGGAAACATCAACAGTTGGCACATTGTGGACCACAGGCATTATTGTGTAACTTGAGGCAACGATTTTGGGCATTAAGAGGAAGGGAACTGGCTCAACAGACAGTTCAGCGGTGTATCAGATGCTGCCGAGTGCGACCAAGGTTATTAAATCAAATAATGAGCCCGGTACCAGCGGACCGGGTTCACCAGTATAGACCGTTCAAAAACTGTGGAGTGGATTACTGCGGACCGTTTTGGACTCATTATGAGATCCGTGGAAAACGGCCACACAAGGTCTACTTAGCAGTGTTCTGCTGTTTTTCAACAAAAGCGGTACATTTGGAAGTAGTCACAGATTTAACGACCCAAGCCTTCCTGGCGGCGCTGAAAAGGTTTTGTGGACGGCGGGGACTCCCAGCGAAAATTTATTGTGACAACGCGACTAACTTCGTCGGAGCTTGCAACGAGTTAACAGAATTAAGAGAAGCAATCTTCGCAGATGAAGCAAAAAACATGATATACAAGACCTGTGCAAATCTAAGCATAGAATAAAAATTTATACCACCCAGAGCCCCTCACTTCGGAGGGTTGTGGAAGGCCGCAGTAAAGTCAGCCAAACACTTATTAAAACGAACACTCTACACCGCCGCCCTTACCTATGAAGAACTTGAAACGATAGTGATTGACATCGAAGCCATTCTAAACTCACGCCCTATGACATCTATTTCTTCTAGCCCAATTTGCATGAACTGCAGAGTCGCTCGAAGTGGACACGAAGTTGCCAGACGGTAAAAATCGGGGACCTGGTCATAATAAAAGAGGACAATTTACCTCCATTGAAGTGGCCCCTTGGACGCATAATCACAGTCCACCCAGGAAGAGACGGCGAGGTCCAAGTCGCAGAAATCCGAACCGCGTCCGGGAACATTACCAGAGGCATTCATCGCTTGACAGTATTGCCAAATGATAAACAAAGGGAGGACGTTAAGAAGGAATAAGAATAATATAAAAAAAATAAATAAATAAAACAATGGTGCCCAACAGCGTATGAGGCGTGTCTGACACTTATCTCCACGTTGGAACAGGAGATAGCAGAAATCCAGGATGCCGACCAGTTAATGCATCATCAGCGAAAAAAACGGGGGGCCTTGAAAATCGTGGGTAATATTGCGAGTGGTCTCTTCGGTGTACTGGATGATCAGTATGCGAAACACATAGTAGAAGTTCTGGAGAATCTCAAAGCCAAGGCCGGTGTAACCCATCACATAATTGAGAACCAGACATCTATCCTGGATACCACAATCAATATAATGAGACGAACGTCGGTCGAAACCCAAAAAAGTATGCAGGCGTTAGAAGCCAGCTTGGCAAGGATCAAGATAGCCAACTATGCCTCAAGTCGATATTTACCACATGCAGTTTCAGAATTGGTTGTGGTAGGCAATCATATCCGCCGAGTTCAGGATGCAGTGTTAAACGTCTTAATCGGAGTACACGAAGGAAAATTATGTCCAGCATTGGTATCAGTGGAACAAGTGAAACAGGTGATAACGAAAATTCAAACGCACCTGCCACCAGAAAGACGACTACCAATCACTAGCGAAACAGCTCGAGATTTATATAGACTGGCGACCACGCAGGTACAAGAGACGGACAGTTTGTTGGTATTCCACACTAGTATACCGTTGGTGGAGGATGAAGAATTCACCATATACCGCATGGAATCGATACCACAGGCCACGAAGGATGGGCTGATAATAACAAGAACTGAAACCAGGTATCTGGCCATTGATGATCACCGAAAACACCATTTCGCCATTCGGGAGGAGGATCTGCAGCAATGTATAAGTGGAGCCAGCGGAAACAAGGTTTGCGAATTTATACAAACTCTATTCGGTCCAGACGCCCACCAATAACCATGCACAGTGGCAGCGTTAGCACGACATAAGATTGACGAATGCAAACCAGAACCGGTCAAGAGTAGAAGCTATTGGGTACAACTGACAGAACCCAATGCGTGGATTTTTGGGACCATAACACCGATGACGATGACATATGTATGTTCAACGGATAAGGATCAGATCGTTGTTGATGGCGTAGGCAAGCTAACGATGAGACCAGATTGTGTGGTTCAGAGCCCCGCGATAACGTTACTAGGACGAGCGCAACTGAACTCGTCAGGAAAAATGAAGATGTCAGGAGGTTATGTGCATGAATGGCCAGCAATTGAGAAGGTCAAGACAACAGAAGGGCAGTTGGAGTCAACATTGGATCAATTGGATCATCTACATACGGATATCCAAGGCCTGAAGTTGTGGACGAAGCAGTCGCAGGAGGAGGTGCAGAACATATCAAATTGGATCATCGTGCATCAGTACTCTGGCGTAGTGGTGCTATAAATCGCTAGCCTGATAATTGTATGGATCGAGTATGCGCGATGGATAAAGAAAATGGACACAACAGCAGAATTACCCATGGCTGTACGGAGACAAGGAGAGGAGCTTCAACTGATCGAACCACGGAGATGCATGGTAGCACTAGCCACCGAATAAGATTTTGCATAATATTGCCTTTGTTTGTAGTTGAGGGACATAGTAATCATCAAAGGACATCGTTTCATAATGACTAACAAGGCAGTCATTATGGCACAAGGCTAATTAATTGAAGCTTGCGATCTTCTCCAGAATTATTTATCGCATTGTCATCCTGATGAATATTTACGTCCCGCTCTATATTTGGCACTGCTAAAGCTCTAAACTCTTCGTCTAAAAATTCGTACATTGTTGCTATCTTCTTGCAAATCTTCAATAATTTCTTTTCAGAATAGATGTCGTTGGGAAGAAGTTCTTCATGTCACCAAGGGTAGAAGTTCATTGATGCTCCCGAAAATAATCAGAAGGTGAACCCATCAAAGAATTAGGGGATACTATTTTTATAATAGAATCAGACCCATTCATCAGTGGATAGGGTTTTTTAGTTTTTTTTCCAGTGTATATATTTTTTCTTAGGATTAAGAAAAAAGAAATACTTAAAAACTTTTCTAACGAAATAGCATGTGAACCATGTGAAGTTAAATTGACGTTTTTTAAATTTAAAAGTATTTTTAATTTAAATTTTAAAGTAACTTTAAAATTTAAAAAAATCTGAAAAAAGAACATACTCAAATTTATTCAAAATTTTAAAAGAGACCTTTCTTTGGAGAAAAACTTGACAAAAGTTTTCATTTGGAAAATTCCTAAAAATTATTTTTTCCTGAATAACTTTTAAAAGAAATGTCTGGATGGTTGAGGCGTATCAATCGACGCGTATTTAGGGCAGAATCTGTCCATTCACAAATGTTTTGTCTGGTCATACCAATCCATTGGTGATGTTTCGTGATTCCAGTGTCCATTAAAAGCGATAAGACCTTTTCCATATTTTGTTCGGATGACTTAAGGATCGGCTGAAAATAGGATGAGAGTAAAACAAAAGCTCATCATGTTCTTCTAGCAGAGCTATCCGACGACGTTTTGTCCTTTTTGAGGACTCAGCAAAATCAATTTTGGGTACTCCACGTTCAGCACTTGCAATCCTATGTTGAGGTGGCTCAATTATAATTGTTTCAATAGTTATTCATATGCAGTGCGTTATGCGGCCACTGACGTCGAAATTAAACTCACGGGAGTAACGATAGGTCCCGAAGTCGTAGCCAACCTATAGAACGTCTGACTAAAAACTACCTGTCTGATCCAGGCAGTGGTTGAGATGCGGGAATGGCCGGGGGTTCGTTGACGCACCTCAGCTGTGGTGGGGAAGGGAGCTTCCTCCGTTGATCCTTGGTCTGAGGTAACACACGGAGGTACAAGGGGGTTCCTGCCGACGGTCCGTTTCACGGGAGCGGTATTCGGAGGATTACGTATCAGCGGTTCTGCTGGCGGTCCGTTCAACGGGAGCAACACTCAGCGACGCGTACGTATGGAGCTTGCTAGCTGGCGGTCCGTTCCACGGGAGCAACACTCAGCGGCAAGTGACGTATCAAGGGTCCTACGATGGTCCGTTGATAAGAGCGCGCTCGAAGGCGATTACGTCTAAGTGCTATAGTTAGGACTGAGTACCGAGTCGATTGATTCTGTATTCGCAACTATCTTTATTTCAGAATAACCGCTCTTATATATGATGCTAAGTATATCTATATCTAAATTTGTTAATAAACAAAGTATGCCTTGTCTAGGGTCAGTAGGTCAATGTTATCGACGTGCTTCCGTAACGGTTAACCCGGTCCACTGCTGACTCTGACTGCTGACTCGGACCACTTGGTCATGCGTTTCACATTTCAAGATTCCACTGGTGTTGACAATGCTGCTTGCTGGTGGCGCCGTCATTACTCAGTATTGGGTCAGTCGATCGCGGTCTGTACTTAATACTGGGTCAGTCGATGGGCATCAAATTATTATTTGATTAGTTAAGACTAAGTTAGACTCTTATCTAATAACTACAACCAATGTTAATACCAAAAAATATTTAAATCATGTGAGTGAGACATCTCATATTGGTACGATACCCAAGATATTTCTATTCTCCTTGTTGTCTTCTTCGTCTTGTTGCGCGCCCTCGTAACCATTCTCCTTGTTGATCCGCCATGGGCGGATCCAGCCATCTTGCCATTTGGGCGGTTGGTAACAGCACGGATGTTGACACCTTGAGAGCGTTAAGAGGGGCGAGCGTTCGGAGCACGGTATCATGTAATCTGCGCAGCTGATCCGCTGATCCATCTGTTCTGGGGTGTACGAAAAGCTCTTGGATCGCGGACTTGATCAACAACCGCTCATTGTGGTATCCATTCATTAGCCGTTGCCAGGCATCCTTGTAACTGGTCTGTCCGCCAATTGCTGTTGAGATTAGGTTTTTAGCTTCACTTGTAACATTATTCTCCAAATGCCGGAATTTCACTGCATCGCTATAGTCTTGATTGTGCTTCTATATATGATGTATGAACTCCATGAAAATTTCGGAAAATCGTAGCCAATGCCGGTAATCCCCGTCAAAACTTGGAATTTCGACCGGCGGAGCCACGAACGTTGAAGCGGAAGACCGCCTGTGTGTGGCTCCCTGTCCTTCTTATGGTTCCTCGCTTAAAAAAGCAAAATATTCCGCTCGCACGACCTGGAATCGATCGCTAGTAAGTCTATCTGTAGTAATTTTTGGATCCAATTCAAGAAGGTCATGATGGCCGTCCACAATCTGTTTCCATAACTCTTTCATATGGTGTCTGGTGTAAGACAATAACCTCTTTCCTTCAGTTCGATTACATAGGAAGTCCTCGCGATCGTTGAGCCGTATGAGGCGTGTCTGACACTTATCTCCACGTTGGAACAGGAGTTGGAGCAGAAATCCAGGATGCCGACCAGTTAATGCATCATCAGCGAAAAAAACGGGGGGCCTTGAAAATCGTGAGTAATATTGCGAGTTTTGGTATCAGTGGAACAAGTGAAACAGGTGATAACGAAAATTCAAACGCACCTGCCACCAGAAAGACGACTACCAATCACTGGCGAAACAGCTCGAGATTTATATAGACAGGCGACCACGCAGGTACAAGAGACGGACAGTTTGTTGGTATTCCACACTAGTATACCGTTGGTGGAGGATGAAGAATTCACCATATACCGCATGGAATCGATACCACAGGCCACGAAGGATGGGCTGATAATAACAAGAACTGAAACCAGGTATCTGGCCATTGATGATCACCGAAAACACCATTTCGCCATTCGGGAGGAGGATCTGCAGCAATGTATAAGTGGAGCCAGCGGAAACAAGGTTTGCGAATTTATACAAACTCTATTCGGTCCAGACGCCCACCAATAACCATGCACAGTGGCAGCGTTAGCACGACATAAGATTGACGAATGCAAACCAGAACCGGTCAAGAGTAGAAGCTATTGGGTACAACTGACAGAACCCAATGCGTGGATTTTTGGGACCATAACACCGATGACGATGACATATGTATGTTCAACGGATAAGGATCAGATCGTTGTTGATGGCGTAGGCAAGCTAACGATGAGACCAGATTGTGTGGTTCAGAGCCCCGCGATAACGTTACTAGGACGAGCGCAACTGAACTCGTCAGGAAAAATGAAGATGTCAGGAGGTTATGTGCATGAATGGCCAGCAATTGAGAAGGTCAAGACAACAGAAGGGCAGTTGGAGTCAACATTGGATCAATTGGATCATCTACATACGGATATCCAAGGCCTGAAGTTGTGGACGAAGCAGTCGCAGGAGGAGGTGCAGAACATATCAAATTGGATCATCGTGCATCAGTACTCTGGCGTAGTGGTGCTATAAATCGCTAGCCTGATAATTGTATGGATCGAGTATGCGCGATGGATAAAGAAAATGGACACAACAGCAGAATTACCCATGGCTGTACGGAGACAAGGAGAGGAGCTTCAACTGATCGAACCACGGAGATGCATGGTAGCACTAGCCACCGAATAAGATTTTGCATAATATTGCCTTTGTTTGTAGTTGAGGGACATAGTAATCATCAAAGGACATCGTTTCATAATGACTAACAAGGCAGTCATTATGGCACAAGGCTAATTAATTGAAGCTTGCGATCTTCTCCAGAATTATTTATCGCATTGTCATCCTGATGAATATTTACGTCCCGCTCTATATTTGGCACTGCTAAAGCTCTAAACTCTTCGTCTAAAAATTCGTACATTGTTGCTATCTTCTTGCAAATCTTCAATAATTTCTTTTCAGAATAGATGTCGTTGGGAAGAAGTTCTTCATGTCACCAAGGGTAGAAGTTCATTGATGCTCCCGAAAATAATCAGAAGGTGAACCCATCAAAGAATTAGGGGATACTATTTTTATAATAGAATCAGACCCATTCATCAGTGGATAGGGTTTTTTAGTTTTTTTTCCAGTGTATATATTTTTTCTTAGGATTAAGAAAAAAGAAATACTTAAAAAACTTTTCTAACGAAATAGCATGTGAACCATGTGAAGTTAAATTGACGTTTTTTAAATTTAAAAGTATTTTTAATTTAAATTTTAAAGTAACTTTAAAATTTAAAAAAATCTGAAAAAAGAACATACTCAAATTTATTCAAAATTTTAAAAGAGACCTTTCTTTGGAGAAAAACTTGACAAAAGTTTTCATTTGGAAAATTCCTAAAAATTATTTTTTCCTGAATAACTTTTAAAAGAAATGTCTGGATGGTTGAGGCGTATCAATCGACGCGTATTTAGGGCAGAATCTGTCCATTCACAAATATTTTGTCTGGTCATACCAATCCATTGGTGATGTTTCGTGATTCCAGTGTCCATTAAAAGCGATAAGACCTTTTCCATATTTTGTTCGGATGACTTAAGGATCGGCTGAAAATAGGATGAGCGTAAAACAAAAGCTCATCATGTTCTTCTAGCAGAGCTATCCGACGACGTTTTGTCCTTTTTGAGGACTCAGCAAAATCAATTTTGGGTACTCCACGTTCAGCACTTGCAATCCTATGTTGAGGTGGCTCAATTATAATTGTTTCAATAGTTATTCATATGCAGTGCGTTATGCGGCCACTGACGTCGAAATTAAACTCACGGGAGTAACGATAGGTCCCGAAGTTGTAGCCAACCTATAGAACGTCTGACTAAAAACTACCTGTCTGATCCAGGCAGTGGTTGAGATGCGGGAATGGCCGGGGGTTCGTTGACGCACCTCAGCTGTGGTGGGGAAGGGAGCGGTTGGTAACAGCACGGATGTTGACACCTTGAGAGCGTTAAGAGGGGCGAGCGTTCGGAGCACGGTATCATGTAATCTGCGCAGCTGATCCGCTGATCCATCTGTTCTGGGGTGTACGAAAAGCTCTTGGATCGCGGACTTGATCAACAACCGCTCATTGTGGTATCCATTCATTAGCCGTTGCCAGGCATCCTTGAAACTGGTCTGTCCGCCAATTGCTGTTGAGATTAGGTTTTTAGCTTCACCTGTAACATAATTCTCCAAATGCCGGAATTTCACTGCATCGCTATAGTCTTGATTGTGCTCTTATATATGATGGATGAACTCCATGAAAATTTCGGAAAATCGTAGCCAATGCCGGTAATCCCCGTCAAAACTTGGAATTTTGACCAGCGGAGCCACGAACGTTGAAGCGGAAGACCGTTTGTGTGTGGCTCCCTGTCCTTCTTGTGGTTCCTCGCTTAAAAATGCAAAATATTCCGCTCGCACGACCTGGAATTGATCGCTAGTATGTCCATATGTAGTAATTTTTGGATCCAATTCAAGTAGGTCATGATGGCCGTCCACAATCTGTTTCCATAACTCTTTCCTTCAGTCAATACCTTTTTTACCTTGTTTTCGTTTCAGTGAAGTGATCTTTGAGTCCTCTGTAAGAATTTGTTCGCTAGTCCTAGACTGTGTCTAGGGCTCGAGGTTTTCTCCAGTTTTTCGGGGTCCCTGTGATGGGCCTGATCCTGATGGTATTCCGTCCGAAAATATAGCTTCATCTTTATTTACCAGATTCTTCAGTGCCTTTTATTTAGAAGAGCATTCATCATCAGTGCTTAGTGCTAACTCGTAGAGCTTGGCATCATTCCTTTCAAATTGGGCCCACCAATGCGTGAGCTGTCTTAACCGTTTCTCAAAGTAATCTTCCTTGAGTCGTCGCTTTGATGAATCTTTCGTGAAGTTTCTTATCATAGCTGTTTCTTTTGGATAGCTGTGCTGCTTTCAATCTGCTCCTCAATGAGTATCTGTATTACGGGGTCTGATTCTGAACCCATGGTTGGGTGTGTGTTTTTTTGTTTTGTTGAGGTTGAATTGCCTTGCGCCTCGTGTTCACGTTGTGATCCTTTCGAAAAGGATCACGTCGGGGACACCAAATGTTCGTAAGCAGTGCGTTATGCAGCCACTAACGTCAAAATTAAACTCACGGGAGTAACGATAGGTCCCGGAGTCGTAGTCAAACCTATAGAACGTCTGACGAAAAACTACCTGGTTGATCCAGGCAGTGGTTGAGATGCGGGGATGGCCGGGGCTCGTTGACGCACCTCTGCTGTGGTGGGGAAGGGAGCTTCCTCCGTTGATCCTTGGTCTGAGGTAACACACGAAGGTACAAGGGGGTTTCTGCCGACGGTCCGTTTCACGGGAGCGGTATTCGGAGGATTACGTATCAGCGGTTCTGCTGGCGGTCCGTTCCACGGGAGCGCGCTCGAAGGCGATTACGTCTAAGTGCTATAGTTAGCACTGAGTAACGAGACGATTGATTCTGTATTCGCAACTATCTTTATTTAAGAATAACCGCTCTTATATATGATGCTAAGTATATCTATATCTAAAGGTATTATTGAACAAAGAATGCCTAGGTCTAGGGTTAGTAGGTCAATGTTATCGACGTGCTTCCGTAACGGTTAACCCGGTCAACTGCTGACTCGGACCACTTGGTCATGCGTTTCATATTTCAAGATTCCACTGGTGTTGACAACGCTGCTTGCTGGTGGCGCCGTCTGTACTTAGTACTGCCCCCCCCCATTGAAGGACTCAATCCAATGCGAATGTGCGTTGTTTTGGGAACGTCTTAGTGAACCGTGGTGTACCTTTTCACTAGAAAATATTGTGACTCTTACCTAATAACTACAACTAATGTTAATACCAAAAAATATTTGAATCGTGTGAGTGAGACAACTCATATTGGTACGATACCCAAGATATTTCTATTCTCCTTGTTGTCTTCTTCGTCTTGTTGCGCGCCCTCGTAACCATTCTCCTTGGAGATCCCACGTAGTATCAAACATTTTTTTGGTTGGTCAGTGCGCCTACAGGACTCTCGGTCTTTTCTTGGCCTTGCTTCTTGGTCGTTTTCAGAAATGTCTGTGACCCATGCCGGGTGAGAAGTCTCCCCCTACATACTTTAGAATTGGTGGTGACTTCAACTCCTTGAATTCCCTTGTTTACTGGACCTTGCCCTGTGTGCTCTTCAGTCGTGAGGTGACAAACTTGGGCTTGTGGTTCAGGGTCCGTCTGCGTATCTCAGGTTTTTCTCAGGTTTGTCTATCTGCTTCTCGACGTTGCATGCACTAGAACCTCGCTCGGGTGCGTTGATTTCACGGATTTCCAGGTGTGGCTCGCTTGCTTCCGATGACCAAGCGGCGTGATTAAGGACGACTTGTTCTGATTTGGAATCATCAACTGATTCCGGTCGTCTTGGGCTCGAGGTTTTCTCCAGTTTTTTGGGGACGCTGTGATGGGCCTGATCCTGATGGTATTCCGTCCGAAAATATAGCTTCATATTTATTTACCAGATTCTTCAGTGCCTTGGCTTTAGAAAATCATTAGAGCTTAGTGGTATCTCATGGAGCTTGGCACCATTCCTTTTAAATCATTCCTTTCAACAGTTCCTCAAAGTAATCTTCCTTGAGTCGTCGCTCTGCTGGATCTTTCGTGAAGTTTCTTATCATAGCTGTTTCCTTTGGATAGCTGTGCTGCTTTCAGACTGCTCCTCAATGAGCATCTGTATTACGGGGTCTTATTCTGAACCCATGGTTGGGTGTGTGTTTTTTTGTTTTGTTGAGGTTAAATTGCCTTGCGCCTCGTGTTCAGGTTGTGATCCTATAGAAAAGGATCACGTCGGGGTCACCAAATGTTCGTATGAGGTTGAACTCACGGGAGTAACGATAGGTCCCGGAGCCGTAGTCAAACCTATAGAACGTCTCACTAAAAACTACCTGGTTGATCCAGGCAGTGGTTGAGATGCGCGGATGGCCGGGGGTTCGTTGGCGCACTTCAGCTGTGGTGGGAAAGGGAGCTTCCTCCGTTGATCCTTGGTCTGAGGTAACACACGAAGGTACAAGGGGGTTCCTGCCGACGGTCCGTTTCACGGGAACGGTATTTGGAGGATTACGTATTAGCGGTTCTGCTGGCGGTCCGTTCCACGGGAGCGCGCTCGAAGGCGATTACGTCTAGGTGCTATTGTTAGCACTGAGTTACGAGACGATTGATTCTGTATTCGCAACTATCTTTATTTAAGAATAACCGCTCTTATATATGATGCTAAGTATATCTATATCTAAAGGTATTATTGAACAAAGAATGCCTAGGTCTAGGGTTAGTAGGTCAATGTTATCGACGTGCTTCCGTAACGGTTAACCCGGTCAACTGCTGACTCGGACCACTTGGTCATGCGTTTCATATTTCAAGATTCCACTGGTGTTGACAATGCTGCTTGCTGGTGGCGCCGTCATTACTCAGAATTGGGTCAGTCGATCGCGGTCTGTACTTAATACTGGGTCAGTCGATCGGCATCAAATTATTATTTGATTAGTTAAGACTTAGTTAGACTCTTATCTTATAACTACAACCAATGTTAATACCAAAAAATATTTGAATCGTGTGAGTGAGACATCTCATATTGGTACGATACCCAAGATATTTCTATTCTCCTTGTTGTCTTCTTCGTCTTGTTGCGCGCCCTCGTAACCATTCTCCTTGGAGATCCCACGTAGTATCAAACATTTTTTTGGTTGGTCAGTGCGCCTACAGGACTCTCGGTCTTTTCTTGGCCTTGCTTCTTGGTCCTTTTTAGAAATGTCTGTGACCCATGCCGGGTGAGAAGTCTCCCCCTACATACTTTAGAATTGGTGGTGACTTCAACTCCTTGAATTTTCTTGTTTACTGGACCTTGCCCTGTGTGCTCTTCAGTCGTGAGGTGACAAACTTGGGCTTGTGGTTCAGGGTCCGTCTGCGTATCTCAGGTTTGTCTATCTGCTTCTCGACGTTGCATGCACTAGAATTTCGCTCGGGTGCGTTGATTTCACGGATTTCCAGGTGTGGCTCGCTTGCTTCCGATGACCAAGCGGCGTGATTAAGGACGACTTGTTCTGATTTGGAATCATCAACTGATTCCGGTCGTACTGGCCCCATCACAATCCATCCAAATTTCGTCTTCTGAGCAATGGTTCCCCCTGCCCTAGGTTTATTAGTTGTGGCTCAAGCAGTTGTAACGACATTAGTAACGACATTATGTTCAATACTGCTCGGGCTGTCACTCTCTGCATCCCTCCAATACCAGACCGCCTGTGTGTGGCTCCCTGTCCTTCTTGTGGTTCCTCGCTTAAAAAAGCAAAATATTCCGCTCGCACGACCTGGAATTGATCGCTAGTATGTCCATCTGTAGTAATTTTTGGATCCAATTCAAGAAGGTCATGATGGCCGTCCACAATCTGTTTCCATAACTCTTTCCTTCAGTCAATACCTTTTTTCCTTCAATTCGATTATATATAGGAAGTCCTCGAGATCGTCGAGCCGTCCTTCTTGTTTTCGTTTCAGTGAAGTGATCTTTGAGTCCTCTGTAAGAACTTGTTCGCTAGTCCTAGACTGTGTCTTGGGCTCGAGATTTTCTCCAGTTTTTCGGGGACGCTGTGATGGGCCTGATCCTGATGGTATTCCGTCCGAAAATATAGCTTCATATTTATTTATCAGATTCTTCAGTGCCTTGGCTTTAGAAAATCATCAGAGCTTAGTGGTATCTCATGAAGCTTGGCACCATTCCTTTCAAATCATTCCTTTCAACAGTTCCTCAAAGTAACCTTCCTTGAGTCGTCGCTCTGCTGGATCTTTCGTGAAGTTTCTTATCATAGCTGTTTCTTTTGGATAGCTGTGCTGCTTTCAGACTGCTCCTCAATGAGCATCTGTATTACGGGGTCTTATTCTGAACCCATGGCTGGGTGTGTGTTTTTTTGTTTTGTTGAGGTTAAATTGCCTTGCGCCTCGTGTTCAGGTTGTGATCCTATAGAAAAGGATCACGTCGGGGTCACCAAATGTTCGTATGAGGTTGAACTCACGGGAGTAACGATAGGTCCCGGAGCCGTAGTCAAACCTATAGAACGTCTCACTAAAAACTACCTGGTTGATCTAGGCAGTGGTTGAGATGCGGGGATGGCCGGGGGTTCGTTGGCGCACTTCAGCTGTGGTGGGAAAGGGAGCTTCCTCCGTTGATCCTTGGTCTGAGGTAACACACGAAGGTACAAGGGGGTTCCTGCCGACGGTCCGTTTCACGGGAGCGGTATTTGGAGGATTACGTATCAGCGGTTCTGCTGGCGGTCCGTTCCACGGGAGCGCGCTCGAAGGCGATTACGTCTAAGTGCTATAGTTAGCACTCAGTACCTAGACGATTGATTCTGTATTCGCAACTATCTTTATTTCAGAATAACCGCTCTTATATATGATGCTAAGTATATCTATATCTACATTTGTTAATAAACAAAGTATGCCTTGTCTAGGGTCAGTAGGTCAATGTTATCGACGTGCTTCCGTAACGGTTAACCCGGTCAACTGCTGACTCTGACTGCTGACTCGGACCACTTGGTCATGCGTTTCATATTTCAAGATTCCACTGGTGTTGACAATGCTGCTTGCTGGTGGCGCCGTCATTACTCAGTATTGGGTCAGTCGATCGCGGTCTGTACTTAATACTGGGTCAGTCGATCGGCATCAAATTATTATTTGATTAGTTAAGACTTAGTTAGACTCTTATCTTATAACTACACCCAATGTTAATACCCAAAAATATTTGAATCGTGTGAGTGAGACATCTCATATTGGTACGATACCCAAGATATTTCTATCTTGGGTCTTGTTGCGCGCCCTCGTAACCATTCTCCTTGGAGATCCCACGTAGTATCAAACATTTTTTTGGTTGGTCAGTGCGCCTACAGGACTCTCGGTCTTTTCTTGGCCTTGCTTCTTGGTCCTTTTTAGAAATGTCTGTGACCCATGCCGGGTGAGAAGTCTGTCCTACATACTTTAGAATTGGTGGTGACTTCAACTCCTTGAATTCCCTTGTTTACTGGACCTTGCCCTGTGTGCTCTTCAGTCGTGAGGTGACAAACTTGGGCTTGTGGTTCAGGGTCCGTCTGCGTATCTCAGGTTTGTCTATCTGCTTCTCGACGTTGCATGCACTAGAACTTCGCTCGGGTGCGTTGATTTCACGGATTTCCAGGTGTGGCTCGCCTGTCTTCCGATGACCAAGCGGCGTGATTAAGGACGACTTGTTCTGATTTGGAATCATCAACTGATTCCGGTCATACTGGCCCCATCACAATCCATCCAAATTTCGTCTTCTGAGCAATGGTTCCCCCTGCCCTAGGTTTATTAGTTGTGGCTCAAGCAGTTGTAACGACATTAGTAACGACATTATGTTCAATACTGCTCGGGCTGTCACTCTCTGCATCCCTCCAATACCCTTGATGTTCATGTCGGCGGGTGCTGATTGTACTCCTAACTTGGTTGCCAATTCCTGAGACATTATATATACTTGTGATCCTGAATCTAGGAGTGCGCGTCATTGCAGAGGTGGTCCGGCTGATCCACGTATTGCCCTTTGGGCGGTTGGTAACAGCACGGAAGTTTTATTTGTAAGAAGGGCTGTGGCTAAACCCACCACTCGTGATGAGCTGGCTTGAAGTGGACCGGTAGAATAATTTTATCGCATTGGTACTTCACGGGTTGCCTGACACTCATGGTGTTCTAACATCTGCTTCAGAGATTGTCGCGTGGTTGGATCGGAGACGGCTAGTTCTGGAGATGACAGCATGTATGGGTCTAATCTTTCTTCAATGATATGTATCAAGATTGGATCCCAGTTGTCTGTTGACACCTTAAGAGCGTTGAGAGTGGCGACCGTTCGGAGCACGGTATCATGTAGGCTGCGCAGCTGATCCGCTGATCCATTTGTTCTGGGGTGTACGAAAAGCTCTTGGATCGCGGACGTGATCAACAACCGCTCATTGTGGTATCCATTCGTTAGCCGTTGCCAGGCATCCTTGTAACTGGTCTGTCCGCCGATTGCTGTTAAGATTAGGTTTTTAGCTTCACCTGTAACATGATTCTCCAAATGCCGGAATTTCACTGCATCGCTATAGTCTTGATTGTGCTCTTATATATGATGTATGAACTCTATGAAAATTTCGGAAAATCGTAGCCAATGCCGGTAAGCTCCGTCAAAACTTGGAATTTCGACCGGCGGAGCCACGAACGTTGAAGCGGAAGACCGTTTGTGTGTGGCTCCCTGTCCTTCTTGTGGTTCCTCGCTTAAAAAAGCAAAATATTCCGCTCGCACGACCTGGAATCGATCGCTAGTATGTACATCTGTAGTAATTTTTGGATCCAATTCAAGAAGGTCATGATGGCCGTCCACAATCTGTTTCCATAACTCTTTCCTTCAGTCAATATCTTTTTTCCTTCAATTCGATTATATATAGGAAGTCCTCGAGATCGTCGAGCCGTCCTTCTTGTTTTCGTTTCAGTGAAGTGATCTTTGAGTCCTCTGTAAGAACTTGTTCGCTAGTCCTAGACTGTGTCTTGGGCTCGAGGTTTTCTCCAGTTTTTCGGGGACGCTGTGATGGGCCTGATCCTGATGGTATTCCGTCCGAAAATATAGCTTCATATTTATTTACCAGATTCTTCAGTGCCTTGGCTTTAGAAAATCATCAGAGCTTAGTGGTATCTCATGGAGCTTGGCACCATTTCTTTCAAATCATTCCTTTCAACAGTTCCTCAAAGTAACCTTCCTTGAGTCGTCGCTCTGCTGGATTTTTCGTGAAGTTTCTTATCATAGCTGTTTCTTTTGGATAGCTGTGCTGCTTTCAGACTGCTCCTCAATGAGCATCTGTATTACGGGGTCTTATTCTGAACCCATGGTTGGGTGTGTTTTTTTGTTTTGTTGAGGTTAAATTGCCTTGCGCCTCGTGTTCTGGTTGTGATCCTATAGAAAAGGATCACGTCGGGGTCACCAAATATTCGTATGAGGTTGAACTCACGGGAGTAACGATAGGTCCCGGAGCCGTAGTCAAACCTATAGAACGTCTCACTAAAAACTACCTGGTTGATCCAGGCAGTGGTTGAGATGCGCGGATGGCCGGGGGTTCGTTGGCGCACTTCAGCTGTGGTGGGAAAGGGAGCTTCCTCCGTTGATCCTTGGTCTGAGGTAACACACGAAGGTACAAGGGGGTTCCTGCCGACGGTCCGTTTCACGGGAACGGTATTTGGAGGATTACGTATTAGCGGTTCTGCTGGCGGTCCGTTCCACGGGAGCGCGCTCGAAGGCGATTACGTCTAACTGCTATTGTTAGCACTGAGTTACGAGACGATTGATTCTGTATTCGCAACTATCTTTATTTAAGAATAACCGCTCTTATATATGATGCTAAGTATATCTATATCTAAAGGTATTATTGAACAAAGAATGCCTAGGTCTAGGGTTAGTAGGTCAATGTTATCGACGTGCTTCCGTAACGGTTAACCCGGTCAACTGCTGACTCGGACCACTTGGTCATGCGTTTCATATTTCATGATTCCGCTGGTATTGACAACGCTGCTTGCTGGTGGCGCCGTCTGTACTCAGTACTGAGTCAGTCGATCGCCGTCTGTACTTAGTACTGGGTCAGTCGATCGGCATCAAATTATTATTTAATTAGTGAAATTCATATTATTATTCATACTACTATATTGGCAATCGGTGCCAAGATATTAGGTCTTGGCACTAGGTGCCAACATTCTCCCCCCCCCCCCATTGAGGGACTCAATCCAATGCGAATGTGCGTTGTTTTGGGAACGTCTTAGTGAACCGTGGTGTACATTTTCACTAGAAAATATTGTGACTCTTACCTAATAACTACAACTAATGTTAATACCAAAAAATATTTGAATCGTGTGAGTGAGACATCTCATATTGGTACGATACCCAAGATATTTCTATTCTCCTTGTTGTCTTCTTCGTCTTGTTGCGCGCCCTCGTAACCATTCTCCTTGGAGATCCCACGTAGTATCAAACATTTTTTTGGTTGGTCAGTGCGCCTACAGGACTCTCGGTCTTTTCTTGGCCTTGCTTCTTGGTCCTTTTTAGAAATGTCTGTGACCCATGCCGGGTGAGAAGTCTGTCCTACATACTTAAGAATTGGTGGTGACTTTAACTCCTTGAATTCCCTTGTTTACTGGACCTTGCCCTGTGTGCTCTTCAGTCGTGAGGTGACAAACTTGGGCTTGTGGTTCAGGGTCCGTCTGCGTATCTCAGGTTTGTCTATCTGCTTCTCGACGTTGCATGCACTAGAACTTCGCTCGGGTGCGTTGATTTCACGGATTTCCAGGTGTGGCTCGCCTGTCTTCCGATGACCAAGCGGCGTGATTAAGGACGACTTGTTCTGATTTGGAATCATCAACTGATTCCGGTCATACTGGCCCCATCACAATCCATCCAAATTTCGTCTTCTGAGCAATGGTTCCCCCTGCCCTAGGTTTATTAGTTGTGGCTCAAGCAGTTGTAACGACATTAGTAACGACATTATGTTCAATACTGCTCGGGCTGTCACCCCCGAGCGCTTGATCCCTCCAATACGCTTGATGTTCATGTCGGCGGGTGCTGATTGTACTCCTAACTTGGTTGCCAATTCCTGAGACATTATATATACTTGTGATCCTGAATCTAGGAGTGCGCGTCATTGCAGAGGTGGTCCGGCTGATCCACGTATTGCCCTTTTGGCGGTTGGTAACAGCACGGAAGTTTTATTTGTAAGAAGGGCTGTGGCTAAACCCACCACTCGTGATGAGCTGGCTTGAAGTGGACCGGTAGAATAATTTTATCGCATTGGTACTTGACGGGTTGCCTGACACTCATGGTGTTCTAACATCTGCTTCAGAGATTGTAGTTCTGGAGATGACAGCATGTATGGGTCTAATCTTTCTTCAATGATATGTATCAAGATTGGATCCCAGTTGTCTGTTGACACCTTAAGAGCGTTGAGAGTGGCGACCGTTCGGAGCACGGTATCATGTAGGCTGCGCAGCTGATGCGCTGATCCATTTGTTCTGGGTTGGTCGTGAGGTGACAAACTTGGGCTTGTGGTTCAGGGTCCGTCTGCGTATCTCAGGTTTTTCTCAGGTTTGTCTATCTGCTTCTCGACGTTGCATGCACTAGAACTTCGCTCGGGTGCGTTGATTTCACGGATTTCCAGGTGTGGCTCGCTTGCTTCCGATGACCAAGCGGCGTGATTAAGGACGACTTGTTCTGATTTGGAATCATCAACTGATTCCGGTCGTACTGGCCCCATCACAATCCATCCAAATTTCGTCTTCTGAGCAATGGTTCCCCCTGCCCTAGGTTTATTAGTTGTGGCTCAAGCAGTTGTAACGACATTAGTAACGACATTATGTTCAATACTGCTCGGGCTGTCACCCCCGAGCGCTTGATCCCTCCAATACGCTTGATGTTCATGTCGGCGGGTGCTGATTGTACTCCTAACTTGGTTGCCAATTCCTGAGACATTATATATACTTGTGATCCTGAATCTAGGAGTGCGCGTCATTGCAGAGGTGGTCCGGCTGATCCACGTATTGCCCTTTTGGCGGTTGGTAACAGCACGGAAGTTTTATTTGTAAGAAGGGCTGTGGCTAAACCCACCACTCGTGATGAGCTGGCTTGAAGTGGACCGGTAGAATAATTTTATCGCATTGGTACTTGACGGGTTGCCTGACACTCATGGTGTTCTAACATCTGCTTCAGAGATTGTAGTTCTGGAGATGACAGCATGTATGGGTCTAATCTTTCTTCAATGATATGTATCAAGATTGGATCCCAGTTGTCTGTTGACACCTTAAGAGCGTTGAGAGTGGCGACCGTTCGGAGCACGGTATCATGTAGGCTGCGCAGCTGATGCGCTGATCCATTTGTTCTGGGGTGTACGAAAAGCTCTTGGATCGCGGACGTGATCAACAACCGCTCATTGTGGTATCCATTCGTTAGCCGTTGCCAGGCATCCTTGTAACTGGTCTGTCCGCCGATTGCTGTTAAGATTAGGTTTTTAGCTTCACCTGTAACATGATTCTCCAAATGCCGGAATTTCACTGCATCGCTATAGTCTTGATTGTGCTCTTATATATGATGTATGAACTCCATGAAAATTTCGGAAAATCGTAGCCAATGCCGGTAAGCTCCGTCAAAACTTGGAATTTCGACCGGCGGAGCCACGAACGTTGAAGCGGAAGACCGTTTGTGTGTGGCTCCCTGTCCTTCTTGTGGTTCCTCGCTTAAAAAAGCAAAATATTTCGCCCGCACGACCTGGAATCGATCGCTAGTATGTCCATCTGTAGTAATTTTTGGATCCAATTTAAGAAGGTCATGATGGCCGTCCACAATCTGTTTCCATAACTCTTTCCTTCAGTCAATACCTTTTTTCCTTCAATTCGAATATATATAGGAAGTCCTCGAGATCGTCGAGCCGTCCTTCTTGTTTTCGTTTCAGTGAAGTGATCTTTGAGTCCTCTGTAAGAACTTGTTCGCTAGTCCTAGACTGTGTCTTGGGCTCGAGGTTTTCTCCAGTTTTTCGGGGACGCTGTGATGGGCCTGATCCTGATGGTATTCCGTCCGAAAATATAGCTTCATATTTATTTACCAGATTCTTCAGTGCCTTGGCTTTAGAAAATCATCAGAGCTTAGTGGTATCTCATGGAGCTTGGCACCATTCCTTTCAAATCATTCCTTTCAACAGTTCCTCAAAGTAACCTTCCTTGAGTCGTCGCTCTGCTGGATCTTTCGTGAAGTTTCTTATCATAGCTGTTTCTTTTGGATAGCTGTGCTGCTTTCAGACTGCTCCTCAATGAGCATCTGTATTACGGGGTCTTATTCTGAACTCATGGTTGGGTGTGTGTTTTTTTGTTTTGTTGAGGTTAAATTGCCTTGCGCCTCGTGTTCAGGTTGTGATCCTATAGAAAAGGATCACGTCGGGGTCACCAAATGTTCGTATGAGGTTGAACTCACGGGAGTAACGATAGGTCCCGGAGCCGTAGTCAAACCTATAGAACGTCTCACTAAAAACTACCTGGTTGATCCAGGCAGTGGTTGAGATGCGCGGATGGCCGGGGGTTCGTTGGCGCACTTCAGCTGTGGTGGGAAAGGGAGCTTCCTCCGTTGATCCTTGGTCTGAGGTAACACACGAAGGTACAAGGGGGTTCCTGCCGACGGTCCGTTTCACGGGAGCGGTATTTGGAGGATTACGTATTAGCGGTTCTGCTGGCGGTCCGTTCCACGGGAGCGCGCTCGAAGGCGATTACGTCTAAGTGCTATTGTTAGCACTGAGTTACGAGACGATTGATTCTGTATTCGCAACTATCTTTATTTAAGAATAACCGCTCTTATATATGATGCTAAGTATATCTATATCTAAAGGTATTATTGAACAAAGAATGCCTAGGTCTAGGGTTAGTAGGTCAATGTTATCGACGTGCTTCCGTAACGGTTAACCCGGTCAACTGCTGACTCGGACCACTTGGTCATGCGTTTCATATTTCATGATTCCGCTGGTATTGACAACGCTGCTTGCTGGTGGCGCCGTCTGTACTCAGTACTGAGTCAGTCGATCGCCGTCTGTACTTAGTACTGGGTCAGTCGATCGGCATCAAATTATTATTTAATTAGTGAAATTCATATTATTATTCATACTACTATATTGGCAATCGGTGCCAAGATATTAGGTCTTGGCACTAGGTGCCAACATTCTCCCCCCCCCCCCCATTGAGGGACTCAATCCAATGCGAATGTGCGTTGTTTTGGGAACGTCTTAGTGAACCGTGGTGTACATTTTCACTAGAAAATATTGTGACTCTTACCTAATAACTACAACTAATGTTAATACCAAAAAATATTTGAATCGTGTGAGTGAGACATCTCATATTGGTACGATACCCAAGATATTTCTATTCTCCTTGTTGTCTTCTTCGTCTTGTTGCGCGCCCTCGTAACCATTCTCCTTGGAGATCCCACGTAGTATCAAACATTTTTTTGGTTGGTCAGTGCGCCTACAGGACTCTCGGTCTTTTCTTGGCCTTGCTTCTTGGTCCTTTTTAGAAATGTCTGTGACCCATGCCGGGTGAGAAGTCTGTCCTACATACTTTAGAATTGGTGGTGACTTCAACTCCTTGAATTCCCTTGTTTACTGGACCTTGCCCTGTGTGCTCTTCAGTCGTGAGGTGACAAACTTGGGCTTGTGGTTCAGGGTCCGTCTGCGTATCTCAGGTTTGTCTATCTGCTTCTCGACGTTGCATGCACTAGAACTTCGCTCGGGTGCGTTGATTTCACGGATTTCCAGGTGTGGCTCGCCTGTCTTCCGATGACCAAGCGGCGTGATTAAGGACGACTTGTTCTGATTTGGAATCATCAACTGATTCCGGTCATACTGGCCCCATCACAATCCATCCAAATTTCGTCTTCTGAGCAATGGTTCCCCCTGCCCTAGGTTTATTAGTTGTGGCTCAAGCAGTTGTAACGACATTAGTAACGACATTATGTTCAATACTGCTCGGGCTGTCACTCTCTGCATCCCTCCAATACCCTTGATGTTCATGTCGGCGGGTGCTGATTGTACTCCTAACTTGGTTGCCAATTCCTGAGACATTATATATACTTGTGATCCTGAATCTAGGAGTGCGCGTCATTGCAGAGGTGGTCCGGCTGATCCACGTATTGCCCTTTGGGCGGTTGGTAACAGCACGGAAGTTTTATTTGTAAGAAGGGCTGTGGCTAAACCCACCACTCGTGATGAGCTGGCTTGAAGTGGACCGGTAGAATAATTTTATCGCATTGGTACTTCACGGGTTGCCTGACACTCATGGTGTTCTAACATCTGCTTCAGAGATTGTCGCGTGGTTGGATCGGAGACGGCTAGTTCTGGAGATGACAGCATGTATGGGTCTAATCTTTCTTCAATGATATGTATCAAGATTGGATCCCAGTTGTCTGTTGACACCTTAAGAGCGTTGAGAGTGGCGACCGTTCGGAGCACGGTATCATGTAGGCTGCGCAGCTGATCCGCTGATCCATTTGTTCTGGGGTGTACGAAAAGCTCTTGGATCGCGGACGTGATCAACAACCGCTCATTGTGGTATCCATTCGTTAGCCGTTGCCAGGCATCCTTGTAACTGGTCTGTCCGCCGATTGCTGTTAAGATTAGGTTTTTAGCTTCACCTGTAACATGATTCTCCAAATGCCGGAATTTCACTGCATCGCTATAGTCTTGATTGTGCTCTTATATATGATGTATGAACTCTATGAAAATTTCGGAAAATCGTAGCCAATGCCGGTAAGCTCCGTCAAAACTTGGAATTTCGACCGGCGGAGCCACGAACGTTGAAGCGGAAGACCGTTTGTGTGTGGCTCCCTGTCCTTCTTGTGGTTCCTCGCTTAAAAAAGCAAAATATTCCGCTCGCACGACCTGGAATCGATCGCTAGTATGTACATCTGTAGTAATTTTTGGATCCAATTCAAGAAGGTCATGATGGCCGTCCACAATCTGTTTCCATAACTCTTTCCTTCAGTCAATATCTTTTTTCCTTCAATTCGATTATATATAGGAAGTCCTCGAGATCGTCGAGCCGTCCTTCTTGTTTTCGTTTCAGTGAAGTGATCTTTGAGTCCTCTGTAAGAACTTGTTCGCTAGTCCTAGACTGTGTCTTGGGCTCGAGGTTTTCTCCAGTTTTTCGGGGACGCTGTGATGGGCCTGATCCTGATGGTATTCCGTCCGAAAATATAGCTTCATATTTATTTACCAGATTCTTCAGTGCCTTGGCTTTAGAAAATCATCAGAGCTTAGTGGTATCTCATGGAGCTTGGCACCATTTCTTTCAAATCATTCCTTTCAACAGTTCCTCAAAGTAACCTTCCTTGAGTCGTCGCTCTGCTGGATTTTTCGTGAAGTTTCTTATCATAGCTGTTTCTTTTGGATAGCTGTGCTGCTTTCAGACTGCTCCTCAATGAGCATCTGTATTACGGGGTCTTATTCTGAACCCATGGTTGGGTGTGTTTTTTTGTTTTGTTGAGGTTAAATTGCCTTGCGCCTCGTGTTCTGGTTGTGATCCTATAGAAAAGGATCACGTCGGGGTCACCAAATATTCGTATGAGGTTGAACTCACGGGAGTAACGATAGGTCCCGGAGCCGTAGTCAAACCTATAGAACGTCTCACTAAAAACTACCTGGTTGATCCAGGCAGTGGTTGAGATGCGCGGATGGCCGGGGGTTCGTTGGCGCACTTCAGCTGTGGTGGGAAAGGGAGCTTCCTCCGTTGATCCTTGGTCTGAGGTAACACACGAAGGTACAAGGGGGTTCCTGCCGACGGTCCGTTTCACGGGAACGGTATTTGGAGGATTACGTATTAGCGGTTCTGCTGGCGGTCCGTTCCACGGGAGCGCGCTCGAAGGCGATTACGTCTAAGTGCTATTGTTAGCACTGAGTTACGAGACGATTGATTCTGTATTCGCAACTATCTTTATTTAAGAATAACCGCTCTTATATATGATGCTAAGTATATCTATATCTAAAGGTATTATTGAACAAAGAATGCCTAGGTCTAGGGTTAGTAGGTCAATGTTATCGACGTGCTTCCGTAACGGTTAACCCGGTCAACTGCTGACTCGGACCACTTGGTCATGCGTTTCATATTTCATGATTCCGCTGGTATTGACAACGCTGCTTGCTGGTGGCGCCGTCTGTACTCAGTACTGAGTCAGTCGATCGCCGTCTGTACTTAGTACTGGGTCAGTCGATCGGCATCAAATTATTATTTAATTAGTGAAATTCATATTATTATTCATACTACTATATTGGCAATCGGTGCCAAGATATTAGGTCTTGGCACTAGGTGCCAACATTCTCCCCCCCCCCCCCATTGAGGGACTCAATCCAATGCGAATGTGCGTTGTTTTGGGAACGTCTTAGTGAACCGTGGTGTACATTTTCACTAGAAAATATTGTGACTCTTACCTAATAACTACAACTAATGTTAATACCAAAAAATATTTGAATCGTGTGAGTGAGACATCTCATATTGGTACGATACCCAAGATATTTCTATTCTCCTTGTTGTCTTCTTCGTCTTGTTGCGCGCCCTCGTAACCATTCTCCTTGGAGATCCCACGTAGTATCAAACATTTTTTTGGTTGGTCAGTGCGCCTACAGGACTCTCGGTCTTTTCTTGGCCTTGCTTCTTGGTCCTTTTTAGAAATGTCTGTGACCCATGCCGGGTGAGAAGTCTGTCCTACATACTTTAGAATTGGTGGTGACTTCAACTCCTTGAATTCCCTTGTTTACTGGACCTTGCCCTGTGTGCTCTTCAGTCGTGAGGTGACAAACTTGGGCTTGTGGTTCAGGGTCCGTCTGCGTATCTCAGGTTTGTCTATCTGCTTCTCGACGTTGCATGCACTAGAACTTCGCTCGGGTGCGTTGATTTCACGGATTTCCAGGTGTGGCTCGCCTGTCTTCCGATGACCAAGCGGCGTGATTAAGGACGACTTGTTCTGATTTGGAATCATCAACTGATTCCGGTCATACTGGCCCCATCACAATCCATCCAAATTTCGTCTTCTGAGCAATGGTTCCCCCTGCCCTAGGTTTATTAGTTGTGGCTCAAGCAGTTGTAACGACATTAGTAACGACATTATGTTCAATACTGCTCGGGCTGTCACCCCCGAGCGCTTGATCCCTCCAATACGCTTGATGTTCATGTCGGCGGGTGCTGATTGTACTCCTAACTTGGTTGCCAATTCCTGAGACATTATATATACTTGTGATCCTGAATCTAGGAGTGCGCGTCATTGCAGAGGTGGTCCGGCTGATCCACGTATTGCCCTTTTGGCGGTTGGTAACAGCACGGAAGTTTTATTTGTAAGAAGGGCTGTGGCTAAACCCACCACTCGTGATGAGCTGGCTTGAAGTGGACCGGTAGAATAATTTTATCGCATTGGTACTTGACGGGTTGCCTGACACTCATGGTGTTCTAACATCTGCTTCAGAGATTGTAGTTCTGGAGATGACAGCATGTATGGGTCTAATCTTTCTTCAATGATATGTATCAAGATTGGATCCCAGTTGTCTGTTGACACCTTAAGAGCGTTGAGAGTGGCGACCGTTCGGAGCACGGTATCATGTAGGCTGCGCAGCTGATGCGCTGATCCATTTGTTCTGGGGTGTACGAAAAGCTCTTGGATCGCGGACGTGATCAACAACCGCTCATTGTGGTATCCATTCGTTAGCCGTTGCCAGGCATCCTTGTAACTGGTCTGTCCGCCGATTGCTGTTAAGATTAGGTTTTTAGCTTCACCTGTAACATGATTCTCCAAATGCCGGAATTTCACTGCATCGCTATAGTCTTGATTGTGCTCTTATATATGATGTATGAACTCCATGAAAATTTCGGAAAATCGTAGCCAATGCCGGTAAGCTCCGTCAAAACTTGGAATTTCGACCGGCGGAGCCACGAACGTTGAAGCGGAAGACCGTTTGTGTGTGGCTCCCTGTCCTTCTTGTGGTTCCTCGCTTAAAAAAGCAAAATATTTCGCCCGCACGACCTGGAATCGATCGCTAGTATGTCCATCTGTAGTAATTTTTGGATCCAATTTAAGAAGGTCATGATGGCCGTCCACAATCTGTTTCCATAACTCTTTCCTTCAGTCAATACCTTTTTTCCTTCAATTCGAATATATATAGGAAGTCCTCGAGATCGTCGAGCCGTCCTTCTTGTTTTCGTTTCAGTGAAGTGATCTTTGAGTCCTCTGTAAGAACTTGTTCGCTAGTCCTAGACTGTGTCTTGGGCTCGAGGTTTTCTCCAGTTTTTCGGGGACGCTGTGATGGGCCTGATCCTGATGGTATTCCGTCCGAAAATATAGCTTCATATTTATTTACCAGATTCTTCAGTGCCTTGGCTTTAGAAAATCATCAGAGCTTAGTGGTATCTCATGGAGCTTGGCACCATTCCTTTCAAATCATTCCTTTCAACAGTTCCTCAAAGTAACCTTCCTTGAGTCGTCGCTCTGCTGGATCTTTCGTGAAGTTTCTTATCATAGCTGTTTCTTTTGGATAGCTGTGCTGCTTTCAGACTGCTCCTCAATGAGCATCTGTATTACGGGGTCTTATTCTGAACTCATGGTTGGGTGTGTGTTTTTTTGTTTTGTTGAGGTTAAATTGCCTTGCGCCTCGTGTTCAGGTTGTGATCCTATAGAAAAGGATCACGTCGGGGTCACCAAATGTTCGTATGAGGTTGAACTCACGGGAGTAACGATAGGTCCCGGAGCCGTAGTCAAACCTATAGAACGTCTCACTAAAAACTACCTGGTTGATCCAGGCAGTGGTTGAGATGCGCGGATGGCCGGGGGTTCGTTGGCGCACTTCAGCTGTGGTGGGAAAGGGAGCTTCCTCCGTTGATCCTTGGTCTGAGGTAACACACGAAGGTACAAGGGGGTTCCTGCCGACGGTCCGTTTCACGGGAGCGGTATTTGGAGGATTACGTATTAGCGGTTCTGCTGGCGGTCCGTTCCACGGGAGCGCGCTCGAAGGCGATTACGTCTAAGTGCTATTGTTAGCACTGAGTTACGAGACGATTGATTCTGTATTCGCAACTATCTTTATTTAAGAATAACCGCTCTTATATATGATGCTAAGTATATCTATATCTAAAGGTATTATTGAACAAAGAATGCCTAGGTCTAGGGTTAGTAGGTCAATGTTATCGACGTGCTTCCGTAACGGTTAACCCGGTCAACTGCTGACTCGGACCACTTGGTCATGCGTTTCATATTTCATGATTCCGCTGGTATTGACAACGCTGCTTGCTGGTGGCGCCGTCTGTACTCAGTACTGAGTCAGTCGATCGCCGTCTGTACTTAGTACTGGGTCAGTCGATCGGCATTAAATTATTATTTAATTAGTGAAATTCATATTATTATTCATACTACTATATTGGCAATCGGTGCCAAGATATTAGGTCTTGGCACTAGGTGCCAACATTCTCCCCCCTCCCCCCCCATTGAGGGACTCAATCCAATGCGAAAGTGCGTTGTTTTGGGAACGTCTTAGTGAACCGTGGTGTACCTTTTCACTAGAAAATATTGTGACTCTTACCTATCTTATCCATTCGTTAGCTGTTGCCAGGCATCCTTGTAACTGGTCTGTCCGCCGATTGCTGTTAAGATTAGGTTTTTAGCTTCACCTGTAACATGATTCTCCAAATGCCGGAATTTCACTGCATCGCTATAGTCTTGATTGTGCTCTTATATATGATGTATGAACTCCATGAAAATTTCGGAAAATCGTAGCAAATGCGGTAATCTCCGTCAAAACTTGGAATTTCGACCGGCGGAGCCACGAACGTTGAAGCGGA
Source organism: Drosophila atripex (assembly GCA_035045925.1). Lineage (NCBI taxonomy): Eukaryota > Metazoa > Arthropoda > Insecta > Diptera > Drosophilidae > Drosophila > Drosophila atripex. The sequence continues at coordinate 11,154 of JAWNOP010000043.1, read as the reverse complement.
AGACCGCCTGTGTGTGGCTCCCTGTCCTTCTTGTGGTTCCTCGCTTAAAAAAGCAAAATATTCCGCTCGCACGACCTGGAATCGATCGCTAGTATGTCCATCTGTAGTAATTTTTGCATCCAATTCAAGAAGGTCATAATGGCCGTCTACAATCTGTTTCCATAACTCTTTCATATGGTGCCTGGTGTACGACGATACCTTTTTTCCTTCAGTTCGATTATATTGGAAGTCCTCGAGATCGTCGAGCCGTCCATCTTGTTTTCGTTTCAGTGAAGTGATCTTTGGGTCCTCTGTAAGAACTTGTTCGCTAGTCCTAGACTGTGTCTTGGGCTCGAGGTTTTCTCCAGTTTTTCGGGGACGCTGTGATGGGCCTGATCCTGATGGTATTCCGTCCGAAAATATAGTTTCATATTTATTTACCAGATTCTTCAGTGCCTTGGCTTTAGAAAAGTATTCATCATCAGAGCTTAGTGCTAACTCGTGGAGCTTGGCATCATTCCTATCAAATTGGGCCCACCAATGCGTGAGCTTTCTTAACCGTTCCTCAAAGTAACCTTCCTTAAGTCGTCGCTCGCTGGATCTTTCGTGAAGTTTCTTATCATAGCTGTTTCTTTTGGATAGCTGTGCTGCTTTCAATCTGCTCCTCAATGAGCATCTGTATTACGGGGTCTGATTCTGAACCCATGGTTGGGTGTGTGTTTTTTTGTTTTGTTGAGGTTGAATTGCCTTGCGCCTCGTGTTCAGGTTGTGATCCTATAAAAAAGTATCACGTCGGGGTCAACAAATGTTCGTACGCAGTGCGTTATGCGGCCACTAACGTCGAAATTAATCTCACGGGAGTAACGATAGGTCACAGAGTCGTAGTCAAACCTATAGAACGTCTGACTAAAAACTACCTGGTTGATCCAGGCAGTGGTTGAGATGCGGGGATGGCCGGGGGTTCGTTGACGCACCTCAGCTGTGGTGGGGAAGAGAAGATACTTCCTCTTGGGAAGATACTTCCCTCTATTAGGTCTTGGCACTAGGTGCCAACAATAGTGTTCAGCCAAATAGATTGCTGTTTAACAATTGAATTCTTACGATTGTATTTGACCCTAAAAGCACACATTTTTTTGCAAATGTAACTAATGCAATTATTAAGTTATGTCATGTCAACTGCGTATTTGAAGTTTTATTTGTAAGAAGGGCTGTGGCTAAACCCACCACTCGTGATGAGGCTGGCTTGAAGTGGACTTGATGGTTTGCCTGACGCTCAAGGTGTTCTAACATCTGCTTCAGAGATTGTCGCGTGGTTGGATCGGAGACGGCTAGTTCTGGAGATGACAGCATGTATGGGTCTAATCTTTCTTCAATGATATGTATCAAGATTGGATCCCAGTTGTCTGTTGACACCTTGAGAGCGTTGAGAGTGGCGACCGTTCGGAGTACGGTATCATGTAAGCTGCGCAACTGATCCGCTGATCCATTTGTGCTGGGGTGTACGAAAAGCTCTTGGATCGCGGACGTGATCAACAACCGCTCATTGTAGTATCCATTCGTTAGCCATTTCCAGGCATTCTTGTAACTGGTCTGTCCGCCAATTGCTGTTAAGATTAGGTTTTTAGCTTCACCTGTAACATGATTCTCCAAATGCCGGAATTTCACTGCATCGCTAGTCTTGATTGTGCTCTTATATATGATGTATGAACTCCATGAAAATTTCGGAACATCGTAGCCAATGCCGGTAAGCTCCGTCAAAACTTGGAATTTTGACCGGCGGAGCCACGAACGTTGAAGCGGAAGACCGCCTGTGTGTGGCTCCCTGTCCTTCTTGTGGTTCCTCGCTTAAAAGAGCAAAATATTCCGCTCGCACGACCTGGAATCGATCGCTAGTATGTCCATCTGTAGTAATTTTTGCATCCAATTCAAGAAGGTCATAATGGCCGTCTACAATCTGTTTCCATAACTCTTTAATATGGTGCCTGGTGTACGACGATACCTTTTTTCCTTCAGTTCGATTATATTGGAAGTCCTCGAGATCGTCGAGCCGTCCATCTTGTTTTCGTTTCAGTGAAGTGATCTTTGGGTCCTCTGTAAGAACTTGTTCGCTAGTCCTAGACTGTGTCTTGGGCTCGAGGTTTTCTCCAGTTTTTCGGGGACGCTGTGATGGGTCTGATCCTGATGGTATTCCGTCCGAAAATATAGTTTCATATTTATTTACCAGATTCTTCAGTGCCTTGGCTTTAGAAAAGTATTCATCATCAGAGCTTAGTGCTAACTCGTGGAGCTTGGCATCATTCCTATCAAATTGGGCCCACCAATGCGTGAGCTTTCTTAACCGTTCCTCAAAGTAACCTTCCTTAAGACGTCGCTCGCTGGATCTTTCGTGAAGTTTCTTATCATAGCTGTTTCTTTTGGATAGCTGTGCTGCTTTCAATCTGCTCCTCAATGAGCATCTGTATTACGGGGTCTGATTCTGAACCCATGGTTGGGTGTGTGTTTTTTTGTTTTGTTGAGGTTGAATTGCCTTGCGCCTCGTGTTCAGGTTGTGATCCTATAAAAAAGTATCACGTCGGGGTCAACAAATGTTCGTACGCAGTGCGTTATGCGGCCACTAACGTCGAAATTAATCTCACGGGAGTAACGATAGGTCTCAGAGTCGTAGTCAAACCTATAGAACGTCTGACTAAAAACTACCTGGTTGATCCAGGCAGTGGTTGAGATGCGGGGATGGCCGGGGGTTCGTTGACGCACCTCAGCTGTGGTGGGGAAGAGAAGATACTTCCTCTTGGGAAGATACTTCCCTCTATTAGGTCTTGGCACTAGGTGCCAACAATAGTGTTCAGCCAAATAGATTGCTGTTTAACAATTGAATTCTTACGATTGTATTTGACCCTAAAAGCACACATTTTTTTGCAAATGTAACTAATGCAATTATTAAGTTATGTCATGTCAACTGCGTATCCTCTCTGAGTAACTCTCTGATTTTTTTCTGCATTAACGCCCTCTTCTTTGCACCAAATATCAAAGACGTGCATGCGTGAAAATTTGCACTTACCAGAAGCGCCTATTAAAAATGAAAACAAAAATAAGCGAAAAAATAATATGCGAAATTATCGACAAACACAAATGACGAAAATAAAAGAACATCACAAAAGCAATAGAAGAGCATCAGATTGCGTCGCGAATTTGACCGTGAATATAGTAAGACAGCTTGAGTTTATTTCTGAGTATATACACATCGGCAAAAATCGGCAGCTGAGCATATTTATTACCTGAAAACATTTGCAAATACACCGATATCGCTCATAGAGGGGGAAATGGGGGGCAACATATCTAAAAGTCTACTTAAACATGAAAAAGACGTTCACATAATACACAAAAATGTTTATTTATTTAAAAACACATAACGAACAAAATATTTATCAAATCAATTTCACAATAAGTAATTCGTAAGTAAATACCTTCAACTTTAAAATTCATTTTAAATAATAAAATTCGGATCTCTCTAACGAACGTTTGAACACTTTGAAATCCAATTATGTTTTGACGAAGGGTTAACTTAACGCCGTTGCGCTGCATAACTGAACACGTGTTCAAGCATTGCTTTTCGCAAATTTTCTGTTCTGCCGATTTTTTTAATTATGGCCTATGAGCGCAACCACTGGGCAATGTATCCACTATCTCCAATTTGGTGAATCAAAAGTGTTTCACATTTTCAAAAATTTCTCCCAAGCCGAACTACTTTTGGCAAATGTTTGAATATAATACCCCTAATGAAAAAAATACCTTTCATTTGGTATAACACTCATTCAGATTGAACGCACACAGCAATTTTTTATTAATTCGTCTATATTCTTTCCGCGCCAGCATCAAGCAAGGGCATGCGTGTCGCCACTTAGCGGATTGCCGTCCGCTTTGACCTTTAATTATTCCCCTGAACGCTTACCTGCCGAGTCTGGCGAAATTTAACTGTTTTATACTTTTTATGGGAAACTATTTTTTTCCCTGTGTCCCGATGGGAAAAGAAATGAGCTCCAGCCGAGAGCTAAGAGGTACCCAGGGCCAGATATTCGGGAGGTTTGCCGAGTTTGCCCGGTTCTAAACGGTTTACCTAGCCGTTTCTTTACGACACCAGAGCCTGTTCATTCAAAACCGGATAAGCAAATCCGCTCGCTACAAGCCTTTTACAGGCAAGATATTATAAACATAGTGCCTTCACTTACCGTCGAGGTATGCAGCGCTAAAATATTGTATGCTGCATTTTGGTTCCTAGATAGTGCAATTTTCTTTTAATAGATATAAGCTGTGTGTACGTCTAGAATATCTCTTTTATTAGCACAAAGCAGTCGGTCGGAAAGCAGTCGGTTACGTTCTAGTCGGTTGAGACTAGAACGTAAACTTAATTTTTAACAAGGTGGCTTGAATATTAGTATCAAGTTGGGACAGAAATTACCTAAATGTTACTTGCCTGAAACAACAGGATAATGAAACAGGATAACTAAATGTTTATTCCACTTAGTTTCAGCAGTGTAAAGATTTATGAAAAACGTTGACGAGTGCAGTAATTGGCGGGTGCAGATCGAAATGCTTTAAGAATGTGCACAAGTCTGTCAACAAATAATTCATCCGGCAGATTACCAGCGGTAACTGCAACTGACTTTTTGCGTAAAGCATCATCAAGCAGTGGCTCCACAACACCGACTGCTTCTTGGAGTAGACATTTCTCTTCAATTTTTAATTTATTTAACATTTATTTATTTTTTTTTTATTGTACCACCCCTTGCATTCATGAGCGGAAGCTGTGCGTCCTGGGTCTGTGCACTCACTCATCTCACTGGGCGATGCCAAGCTGCAGGTCTTAAGATGCCAGCCACCAGATCGTGCCAGCTCTCATCCTGCTCTTTGATGGACTGAAGCGGGTTTACGTGTCGCGTGCCCAGAAGGAGGAGCAGGAGGACGATAGCGATAACTGCGAGGAGGCTCTGTCCAGCGAAGAAAACGATATGGATGACAAGGCTCCCAATTATCTGGAAAAGCTGGCCGAGTTCTTCTTTATACACATAAACGTATATATTTTACTAAATGTAGCGATATTTTTGAAAAATAAACAAAAACATTTTGAACGTTTGAACTGGATAAAAAACAATCTTTTTATACCCTTGCAGAGGGTATTATAATAGGGGCAGAGGGTAATTATAATATTGATCAAAACTATGCAACGCAGTGAAGGAGACATCTCCGACCCTATAAAGTATATATATTCTTGATCAGGATCACCTGAGTTGATATAAGTATATCGGTCTGTCTGTCTGTTTCTACGCAAACTAGTCTCTCAGTTTTAAAGCTATCGTCTTCAAGCTTTGCACACACCCTTCTTTCCTTTGCAGGCAGTATATAAGTCGGAACGGCCGACTATATCCTATAGCTGCCATATAACTGATTGATCGGGAATGGCATAACTTCGTTGGTTTTTAAGCTAGAAGGATGGGACTTTGTATGGATTCCACTTTGAGTAAAATATCCTTCTGTACCCTGGTGCCCAGGTCGGCACTGGCTGCGTTGGCGCTCTCCAGAGCAACGCTGTCCAGGTCGGCACTAGCCAGGGCAGCGCTGCCCAGGTCAACACTGGCTGCATCGGCGCTGTCGGGGTCCTCCCATTAAAAAAAAACGCATATACATATTTTCATATTTATTTTTCATTTAATTCATATTTATTTTTAATATTGCTGATTAAATATCAGCAGCGTCGGCTGCTTTGTCAGTGGGGGCAGCAGCGCCTTCGTTGGCAGCAGCAGCTCCGTTGGCAGTAGCAGCTCCGTTGGCAGCAGCAGCTCCGTTGGCAGCAGCAGCTCCGTTGGCAGCAACAGCTCCGTTGGCAGCAGCAGCTCCGTTGGCAGCAGCAGCTCCGTTGGCAGCAGCAGCTCCGTTGGCAGCAGCAGCTCCGTTGGCAGCAGCAGCTCCGTTCGCAGCAGCGGCTGCGTTTGCAGCAGCGGCGCCTGCATTGGCAGCGTGAGCTCGCCGTGGCCGACGTCTTCCCCCTCTCGGTCCAATTCCGTTTAAGCGGCGTGCTCCTGGAGGCGGTCCCATTCTTAGTCGACTACCTGGATTATGGCGGGCCTCGCCATAATTATTAATCACCACTTTCTGAAACAGAAGAAAATATACATATTAAAATTTACAATTTAAATACTAAAAACACAATTTTAAATTAAATTTTAAAAGAACTTACGCAATTCAATATGGAGAATGCCCTCTTATCCATTGTGAAATGATTCAATTTTTATGCGCAAAGCCCAGTGTTGGAAATAGGCCAACACACGTGGGGCTGTTGAGCTTTAACATTGTGCTGTTAAACGCCTGTTAAGCATGTTCAAAAACTTCGATAATGGCGGCAGCCGTGTTGGGCAGCGTCAAAACATGTGATGCGGTTATGGGGCCAGTATTGGTCAATTAGGTTCTGAAAACTTCAAGACTTGATTCCATCGAATTGTAGGGAGCGATTTGAATGAAAACATCGGCATTCGATTGAGAAAAAAATTAGCTTTCTCGGGGTATACCGTGCAAATTGGAGCATCCTCTATAAGGGGAGATAATGGGGATATTCAAATTCGATCATGGCGGCAGCCGTGTTGGGCAGCGTCAAAACATGTGATGCGGTTATGGGGCCAGTATTGGTCAATTAAGTTCTGAAAACTTCAAGACTTGATTCCATCGAATTGTAGGGAGCGATTTGAATGAAAACATCGGCATTCGATTGAGAAAAAAATTAGCTTTCTCGGGGTATACCGTGCAAATTGGAGCATCCTCTATAAGGGGAGATAATGGGGATATTCAAATTCGATCATGGCGGCAGCCGTGTTGGGCAGCGTCAAAACATGTGATGCGGTTATGGGGCCAGTATTGGTCAATTAGGTTCTGAAAACTTCAAGACTTGATTCCATCGAATTGTAGGGAGCGATTTGAATGAAAATATCGGCATTCGATTGAGAAAAAAATTAGCTTTCTCGGGGTATACCGTGCAAATTGGAGCATCCTCTATAAGGGGAGATAATGGGGATATTCAAATTCGATCATGGCGGCAGCCGTGTTGGGCAGCGTCAAAACATGTGATGCGGTTATGGGGCCAGTATTGGTCAATTAGGTTCTGAAAACTTCAAGACTTGATTCCATCGAATTGTAGGGAGCGATTTGAATGAAAACATCGGCATTCGATTGAGAAAAAAATTAGCTTTCTCGGGGTATACCGTGCAAATTGGAGCATCCTCTATAAGGGGAGATAATGGGGATATTCAAATTCGATCATGGCGGCAGCCGTGTTGGGCAGCGTCAAAACATGTGATGCGGTTATGGGGCCAGTATTGGTCAATTAGGTTCTGAAAACTTCAAGACTTGATTCCATCGAATTGTAGGGAGCGATTTGAATGAAAATATCGGCATTCGATTGAGAAAAAAATTAGCTTTCTCGGGGTATACCGTGCAAATTGGAGCATCCTCTATAAGGGGAGATAATGGGGATATTCAAATTCGATCATGGCGGCAGCCGTGTTGGGCAGCGTCAAAACATGTGATGCGGTTATGGGGCCAGTATTGGTCAATTAGGTTCTGAAAACTTCAAGACTTGATTCCATCGAATTGTAGGGAGCGATTTTGAAAGAAATAATCTCATTCAATTCAGAAAAAAAATAGCCTTACGATGGTATACCGTGCAAAATGGGGCATCCTCTATAAAGAAAGCATGTGGGGCCATTCAAAATCAATATTGGCGCAATTTGTGTTGGGAAGCGTCAAAATATGTGATCCTGACAAGTTCCAGTGTTGGTTAAACCTGTTCAGAAATTTTTAAAGATAAATTGCGTTAAATTGAAGGGAGCGATTTTAATGCAAATTGCCTTTTTAAATTCTATGAAGAATAAGTTTTTCAACGGTATACCGTGCATAATGCGGCATCCTCTGTAAAGAACTTAATAATCATATTCATGCCTATCAGAGGCGCTCTGTTAATTTGGAACTAGTGGAACGAACTTGTTCGTTGACTGGTTCCGGTTCACAAGTTGGCGCCCCTCTTATCAATTAAAATCAATGGGGAACTGTAAATCAATTTTCTCAAAATTGTAGGGAGCGATTTGAATGGTTTTTGCTCTAGATATACTAGAAGTGGTGATACATCGTCTCAACTATCGTGCATATGGGAGCATCCTCTAAGAGCTTCACAATATGAAAAATAATTTTTTGCGGTCATTTTTGTATGGGCTGTTAACAAGATTGGCCCACTTTTATGTGATTTTCTCCAAAACGTAGGGAGCGATTTTTATGAAATTTTCAGGTGTTATTCTCAATATATTGGGCTATATGCCTGTATATCGGGCTTTTTGGGGCCTCCTCTAATTTCTAAGATAGGGCCCCAAACAGTACGGGGCCAATTTTTCAACTGCATTTTTATACCATTTTTAAAGTGTATATCCCGCCCAAAGTAGAAAAAACAATTAAATTATTCAATTCTTACCAATTATAGACTTTATTTTATTCATTTTAGTGGATAAATACTGAAAAAATTGAAAATAAAAAAGTTCGTTGCTGTGTTCCAATTCCATCGTTCCACTTCGACGCTAACTAGGCGATGCTAATTTGACGAACATGAAATATGAAATGCCCAAAAATACACTTATCGATAAAACAAAAATTCACATCCCTACTTACTATTCACATCTCTACTACATTACATATTTTATGCGTGGGTGAGGACATACAAAAAAGAACGACGTAATGGGTAAGAAAACATTAAAAAAAAGAAGATAAGAAACTTAATTAACATTAAAGTATTGCAGGAACATGGGGACATCATCCTTGTAGGTCATCATCAAGTCTACCTGGAGCATATGGCCGGCGTCGGTGGAATTTTTGGGAAGCGTTTTCGGTGAGCTCGTGGAAGAGGACGCTGCCCAACGCACATACATGTTGCGGCGTTACATACATAGCAGGCATGGTCTGGATTGCGTGCAGTGGATGTGTCAGCAGCATAGAGGACCAACAGGTGAGTCTTTTGGACAGGTGACTACCCTTCCTGTTTAGGTGGGGTAAGGGTAATATGTGCATAATATCACTGACCATACAGCATATAGACTACTCATTTCATACAACGAAAATGGACGCAAAAATTTCTTGCGACAGGCCCCAGAGAAAATCTTACTCTCATTCTTACGCTATTTTTAGGGTATCAAGCCTGAAAAGTTACAAAAATCTAAAATTTTGGTTGGATTCAAAACGAAAAAGAACGCACACACATGAAACCGTGTATGTGAATATGTGAGCACGCATACATATAAAGATGATTTTATCCGCGGATCAACCATCTTGATGAAGGGCCTCTCCGCGACTGAAGAACCAAAAAATTTTTTTGAGCATATGAGCGTAAGAATGAGAGTAAGATTTTCTCTGGGGCCTGTCGCCAGAAATTTTTGCGTCCATTTTCGTTGTATGAAATGAGTAGTCTATATGCTGTATGGTTAGTGATAATATTCATGTTCATCCATATTTCCAGGAAGACGTCGGCAGAGACACATTGGCGTCGGCAGCAGCATCGCCCAGTTAGGTGTCGGCGTCAGCGTGTCGAATAGGCAGCGCCGTTTCCAAATAGCGTTGATGCGGAACGGCGTTGGCAGAGGCATAGCCAGCGACTTATTTTCTGGAATCGTCTGTTCCAGCTAGCGTCGAGGGAAAAAAGCATGTTAGCCACATACATGCGGGCAGATTTAGAGAAGATCCGTGAGCGGGGCTGAATGGACATCAGGTAAGAGCAATTTAAATTGTGCTTGTCGTCAATATATTTATCAAGGTGTGTTGGTTTCGCAGGTCATCGCCGTGGTCAGGGTGCATGTCCCAAAAAGGAAGGTCGTCAGAATCGGATCGTAGTCAATACAGGTGAGTAAAAATTGCATTGCGTCAGTCAAATTAATCACAGGTTATATATCACAGATCATTGAGGACTACACTCGGACCAGATCCCCAGCCATGAGAAGATCCATAAAGAATTCCTGGCCTCCATATGCAGTGTAATCATCGGAAAGTGCAGTGCCATCACCTGCCGTGTAATTAAGGGGCAAGTCCAGGCAGTCTATAATTTTGCTAAATTGTTCTAATAGCTTGTCCATCATATTTTCCAGGTTTTCAACTGCTCTTCATTAATTCTTGGAACTCTACATCCATTTACGCTGTTTTTCGAACTTCTTTTGGCGCGCTGCGGGATTTAGCTTATAATTTTCTATTGTATTTGAGTTCTCATGTACGTGGTAACTTTTATTCAATTGCAATATAGTAGACGGCCGCTGGTGCCGCACAGGGGGGGGTGCGGGATGAATAGGTCCGTTTCAGGGGGCTGGACTGTGCAGCATATTTACCCCTTTCCTGGAAGAGATGGAGTTGAGGCTGATGACTAACATGGACGCAGTACCATGGAGCCTCTTCTGAACCTGGCTATGATGCGAACGCTATGAATGACCATAACCATGATGAAAGCGTTGCCCCTGCGGACGAGGAGCCCCCCTTGCAGCCCATCTCTTCAAATCTTGATAAAGTGGACAACCCTTATAGGAGGTTACATGGTCACCGTGGCAATTGGCGCAGCATGCAGGAGTGTCGAGCGGCTTACTGCATGCAGATGATAAGTGTCTGCCGGCACACTTTATGCACACAAACCCCCGCTTACACTCTTCCTTTCTGTGGTCATAAAACTGGCAGCGGTAGCACTGCATCGTCATGCTATTTCGTCTGTGTATAGGCTGCCTGCCTAATCGCCTTTATATCCATTGGCGAGGGGATGGGTTTTTATGAAGCTGGTGTAGGAGCCTTCGCTTCAGTGATTTCTTGGGAGGTCCGTCTGCTTATCAATAGTTAATTTGAAAATTTACTCTTGAAGTTAGGGGTCTTCATTTTTTGAAGGTTGTGTACGTTAGCTTTTCGCTGCCATCTTTAGGGGCGTCTTGTGATACAGGGCCCTGGTCTTCAGAGCTATCTAGAGATTTTCGGCAGTTATTGATGCTTATAGGAGGCAAAATTTCAACGGCCTGAATTTCAATGGGAAACTACATGATTATGCCGCTTTGCCATTGCAACCATATGTGTTAAAGGGGGCGATATCAGTCGTTTATGGCAACTTTTATCCCGGGATATTCCCTA